>VUQK01011459.1:49121-65950 GCA_015106715.1 Bujurquina vittata
TTTGGAGAATTCTGGGAAGACCCGAGGCAAAGAAATGTAAATTTGTCATGTCAGCCAAGCTGATTCAACTGCTGTCATGGGTCTTTTCAAAAGCTTTGCTTTTTTTTCCCCCCCACCACCAATCATCGCTAAAATTGCCAGAGGTTATCGTCAGACCACGTCACAAACAAGATCCGACTTTTCCGAAAAATTTTCTCAGCCGAAACCTGTTTTTGTCGCAGTCACATGGCTCACAACACTGCTTTTACGGTGACTGCGTGAAGCTGCCATGGCCTCTGTAAGCTGCTCAACTGCTTTTTCTCTTTATGCTGCCTGCAGCCATGTTAATTCCTCTGCTTTGTCTTTTTTGAGGACTCAATTGAACAAAAGTTTCTGAGCCCAGAACATTGCAAAATCACTAAAATAGTTCATTGTGCTCTCAGTGCTGCCTGCTTGACATAGGGTATGCAATCAATCACTGGAGGATGGATAGAAGTTACTCTGTGCGTGCCTGTTTGAGTGTGTGTGTGTGTGTGTGTGTGTGTAGTAGGTACTTGTTACTAGTCTTAGTCTCTCTCTCTCTCTCTCTCTCTCTCTCTAGGGGAGGGTCACGTCACACCCACCATCAGTATTTCAAGCACAGACAGGGACTACAAATAGGAGTGAGAGCAACAGAGACACACACAGAATTCCTCTGTGAGCTGAAGACTGGACAGTTTGTTTAAAGCGCACAGCGAGAGTCATGGCTCAAGGTAAGTTGTGAGGTGTCTCCTGCTTGTTTAATTATGGTGATATCATTTTTGGCAGACCTGGAATAAACTGGTCTTTAATAAGCAACACTTTTTAAAATAGTTCAGAACTTAACTTCATGTTTTTTTTTATTGGATTACTCAAGTCAGGTCAGCAAAGGTGTTTATTTCTTCCCACTGTATCCAGTCTGGATGTCTATGTTGATGTTACTTTGGCTGTAACTATGGTTTTTAGCTCCAAATTCTTTAAGAAAAGTTCATGTTCAGAAGTTGCAACCTTTAGCCTCTCTGTCACTAACGATGCTGCAGGCATGGGGTCAAATATGTTACCGCCCTCTGATATCATTACTCTTCACGCCAGCAGTTCAGTGCTGAAGTGAATGGCGAGTACACGTTTTCATCAGACATCTGAAGAACTAAAGCAAAATCTTTCACCATTATGTTATAGCAGATGATTGTCTCCCCAGGACCCCCACACTTACTAATAGCAGCTGAGAGCAGCTGGAGCCTCCGCTAGTTAACTAGTGCCGTCTTTACAGGCTCACATAGGACCTAGAAGTAATTCCCTCAGTACCCCTAAGAAATTCAGAACACCACAAACAGCATGGCGTGTCTGTTCAACATGAATCCCCACTAGAAGTTAAAATTTGTTGCCCACCTGTGTGTGAAGTCAAAGAGTTCAAGATAACAGAAATATCTGGGGAGGGTGGTTGGATACTCACATAGTTGCCTATGTGATAATTGGAACTATCCAATCTGAATAATAACTGAGGTGAATTTGCCCGACTCTGAATAAAATCTCCGGTTGTTTTCCATCCGCTGGACGTGCACAAAGTATTTATTTGAAAGTGGCTGTGATGGAGAAAACCTAAGTCAGCATGGGCGTTACCTCGAAGGCTGAAAAGTTCTTTTACTTCAGAGTGTTTGCTTTTCCAGGATTCTCAACAGTGTGGTCTGTACCTGCTAATACACAGTTGTCGCCTACAAGATTTTGTGTAATTTTCCTTATAAAGCTCATAGTGGCCTCAGTGACCCAAAGCATGAGCCACACACCACAGTCCCCCTGTGGTGTGTGGCTCATGGCTGGTTGAGTGGAAGTGACGCGTGCAGGGTGCTGTTGATATATAAAGGTTAGAGAAGGAGGCAGGGTCAGGGCTCAGGAATGTTTTGTCCATGCTTTTTAAAAAGTAGTGCTGTCCTGGTAAAGTATGCATCACTGCAGGATAAACTGCAATCCAATGACATGCATTCATCTTGGCCTCACACCACACATGCATACCATCTGTCATACCAAAACTGCTTCCCTTTAAATAAAGCACTATGCTCCCTTTTGGGAGCAAATCAAAATGATTTTCTTTTATAGCATTTATGTAGCCACAACAATCCCCAAAAGAACTACAGAAACGATGATGTCAGTGCACCATTAGCCTGTTCTCGCTGAAGGTTTGAAGTCACAGACATACATCTGCTATTAATCTCAGTAATAGTTTTCACATTGTGTAAGATGAGGGCACGTTTTATTGGATTTTCTTGTTTCCAGATGGCTCCTATGTAACTTATAATAATAATAACTGTGCTTCAGTGCAATGCTCAGGTTTTTTCAAATATGTGTTGATTGGATTGGGAGCATGAACAGACTAAACAGAAAAGCCCTCATTATGCTCTGACAACACTCTCCAGCTGTGCCAGAATACACAACGCTAACGTGTTGTCAGTTAAGACCGGGACTAAGTTCAAGATCAGTAAAACATCAGAGGCATGCCAAATACTGAGGAATGAGCCCCCATGGATTTCATGTAAAACAGCAGGAAGTCTTTCTAGTCTGGTCTTTGTTTGCTTAAGTCAATGGCAGCCCTGAGAACAGCACCTCATGCCTCAATAAGGCATAAATATATAGGGAGAGGCTAACCTCCTGACATGTCCCAGAGCAGAATGGCCAGCAGTTTCACAGCAGCAAGAGAAACTCTGAATCATCATATAGGTGGGCCCTCAATCAGCGAGTGGGATCCTTTTAGTTGCAAAGGTCACTGGAGTGTGAGGGGAGCGACTGTCTGTGTTTGGCTTCTGGTAAATTAATACAGAAAGATCTGTCAAATAATATCATCCTCGAACACTAGAAATGACCCAGGCTTATTTCCAAGTGTCTTGACTGACCTTTATCTGTTTTTTATAATCAGTCAGTAAGGTGAAGTCATCGTGAAGCAGAAGGAGCACAGAAAGCAGTTCATTTATTTAGAGAATATGAGCCACATCCACAGCTGCAACACATGAATTCCAGACCTTGTTAACTGCAGCTTTTTCGAATTCACCATTAAAAAAGTTATTGTTGGAAATATTTTAAATGTTATCAGATTTCCCCATTTCCTGCACCGCCAATGTGTTTTAAAACATCTTCTTTGCTGTTGCAATCCAAGTGCTCCATCTACAAAAAGGATATAATATTATTTTCTATAATTTTAAGAAACAGGAGCACGATTGATGAGCTTAATACTTGTGCATCCTTCACAAATGATTATTCTAGACTGACAGCCAAGATTTTGGGCCAGTGGTGAGAAAAATGGCTAGGCAAGGGGTATTTTTAGAAATAAACAATAATTTGAATTTATTGGGAAAAAAATCTTTTAAAAAAAAGTAAATGATATTAAAAAGGACAAAAATTATGACATGATTGTTTATCAGTTTTGGAACAATACATTCAACACATTAGTTAGGAATTTAGGAAGTATTGCTTGACTGCTGTCTGCTCAGCTGTGCATGTACTCAGCTACATACACTGCAGACACTGATTGCAGATTACAGTAAACAGCATGATGCACTTCTTCTATGCAGATACTGGCATAAGCCAATAATAATAATAATGATTGCTGACCAATATACTGCATTTGTTTGCTATGTACAATAGGATTTCACCACAGAAAATTGCTACTGCACATGAAAAATAGCACTTTTTGTCATTTTTTTTAGGTCTGGATATTGATCGCTGGGACTTGGAGAGCGAGTTCAACAACACCGACCATCGTACGGATCTCAATGGCGTTGACCGCCTCATCGTGAGGAGAGGCCAGCCATTCTCAATCAGCCTGTACCTTCGCTCTGGAAACTACCAACCAGGAGTCACCGCGCTCGACTGTGTTGCAGAAACAGGTGCTACTCTTGATTCTTATGTCATAATGTTAGAATGCATGTTTTCAAGTGTTTTTGTCCATATAAAATTTAGCTTTTTTACATTTGATATGCACTGTATCAAAACAATTGAAAAATTAAATGAATAAAACTTTCCCTTCACAATTGGAATGTGAAAGTGCAGCTAGGAAGAGGCATTGTGCCTTCTCATTCAGGAAGTTCACAGAGCCATGGAACCACCTGTTACTGTCTTTATACTCGCACTAATTTCTTTGTTAGCTTTTCAAGAATGAGAAGAGAAAGAAAGAGCAGCGTTTGTGGAAAGGGAAGTCCTTTTGTCATGTTCAGTGATCACTGAGACTGAACTTACAGTAACTGGAAGACGCTTCCTTTTTTAACCTCTATGAACTCAGCTGTTTTCTTTGGAGTCCCAGACGCTGGATCTTGAATTCTCTCACAGTACAAACAGTGAAAACTATCTGTCTCTTGGCCTGTTCTAATATTTGGATAAGCCTCTTATGAAGAGAGTGATAAGACAACTGTTGCAAACCATCAAATGCAACTCTTTAAACAGGAAAAGATGCTTGCCAAGAGGAAAGCATGTGTGCAATCGCAGATAATGGCATCAGCCTTTGGAAGTTAAATGTGTTTTAATGGATAAGAGCAATAGCATTCATCCCTTCCAGTGTGTGACCCAAAAGCTTGCCCTTGCTTTAGCTGGCTGAGTGGGTGATGTCAAACAGTTGGCTCTGTGGATTAAAGTGAACCCAAATGATTTTAAATGTATGCAACATGCCAGAAACAGGTTATGTAAGTAAGTAAGTAAGCCGCTATTCAGCAACAATGTCATCCTCTGATTAGAAGGCATGCTAGAGATGTTTGGAATAAACTCAATCAGGGCTGGGAATACTGTGCATTTTCATTCCCTAGACACAACTGTTTCACTAAGATCTCTTGGCCTCTTCTTTTGCTCTCATGGCTCTAAATATATTTGCTGTTTCATGCAGGTCCTCAACCCTCTGAACAGTATGGCACCAGGGCCTCTTTTGGTCTGTCTGCCAGCGTTGACACGTCTCGCTGGAGCGCTGCTATCACCAGCCCACCTGGGGACATGGTGGCCCTGTCAATCTGCTCAGCACCTGATGCACCCATTGGCCGCTACACCCTGACCCTGGGGCACTCCGCCAGGATCGAGTTTATTCTGCTCTTTAACCCCTGGTGTCCAGGTGGGTAAACAGACGCTGTCACGCAGGGGATCTTGTTTGGATCCACTTTGAGGATCATGTTTCACACCAGAGTTAGTACGGGAATTTTTCAGGAGCAAGGGCGAAGAGACCATTTAAGGGAAGGGTTGTTAAGCAGTATAGCAAACACGATCAGATTTTTAAAAAAATGCTACCACAAAAATTGCTTAATTCAAAATGAAAAAGCAAAGTGTAAAATAATTAACATTGCCAGGGATTATTCACCAAATAAGATTCCTCAGTTACAAATAGCCACCTCTTGTGGTGCTGGACTCACAGTGATGTTTCTAGACAAGACAGCTGTAACATTTCAGTTACTTAACGTGTGCTTACCTTTGAGCCAAGCTGGAGCCAAGCCTGGTTTTAAGGTTTGCCATATTAAGCTTTCCTAACCATCTGCTGCCGGTAGTCTTTCCTTTGGTTTTGATAGCAGCATTTTCCACTAGTTTAAGACCAGTGGTACATCACTCGAGTCCCAGTTAAGACATGTTTCAAGACAATGTTTGTGATGTCTCTTGGCAACAGGTGATGCCGTATACATGGACAATGAGGAGAGTTTGGAGGAGTATGTCTTGGCTCAGGGCGGAATCGTCTTTCAAGGCACCTACAAACGTCCCGTACCTACTCCCTGGAATTTTGGACAGGTGCCAGCAACAACACTGACACAATCAGCCTGCTCACATCATTCACACAGTCGATCGTACAAGTTCACACTGTGCCAGAGGGGGGAGGGAGTACACCTCACTCATTTTGATAATAGACAAAATATGTCCACTTGTGAAGGGATTTATGAAATGTTACATAACTGCAAAGACGTAACTCTGAATATTGCACACAGGATTTGTAAAGAGGGTGGACAGCATACACGTGATAGAGTGAGTTTTATCGTCTACTGTATATCCTCCCGAGACCCAGAAAAAAAAAGGTTTTGGTTTTCTGATATTAAGAACTAACTCTGACTCCCTAAATTCTGAGTATTCCAGAGGGCATTATTCTTTCCCCCTTATCACAGACATCCAGACCATTTGTTACTCTGATGGACTGCCTGATCTTGAAGAATCTGTCTCAACTTATTGAACTGGCTTTAGCACATGATGATCACACATTAGGACACATTATGATCGGATTCTACGGTATCATGCCATGAACTGCCTTTGATTTGTGTTCTCTGACATTTTTTTTTTCCAAAATCCTGGTTGCCTCTTGACGGATTGAGGTAATCAGAGCAGCTCAAGTCTTGGTGGTTTTTGGCAGCGTTGTCCTGCTTTCATGTTTCATGTTTAAACCTGTTTCTACCTGATCTCAGTAGGGTTGAAACTTTTTAGCAATAGAAACATATCTGACAAAAAAAACCCCCCAAAAAGTTCCTTCCTCATTAACACGGGATGTGGAATCTGCAGTGCCATTATTTTGAAAAGAAGAGTTCATTTTGTCTGTTGGTCAGATCCCCATCATTAGAAAGCCCCGAATGGTCTCTTGGTGTTTGCTCTACACAGAAGCACTAATATGGATTGTATAGGTTGTGCTTGATGTAGAGGTCTCAGACTTGTGTTCCCCTCAGAGGACAAGAATGAATTGCTGGGCATTAGGAGAATATCTGAATATACTCTGGCATTTCTGGATTATTACTGATGTAGATACTGAATTTTTATTTCTTTGTGTTTTTCTTCCAAGGATTCAGACTTGTACATTTCAAAGCCATCTCCAGGCTTTCAAAGTTTGTGCCTGACCATTTTCAGATCAATGGTTTTTGTTTGATTTTGGTTGTTGTTGTGTCTGCACATAAAAGACAACTTAGCAAAGAACCAATTTTAAATTTGATTCTTTAGCCCTTTTCTAACCAGCAGGCTCCCACATTTGATTCCTAAAGCGCCTGATACTTGGCATATTTCCGCAACCAATCAGCAGTGATATGCCTTATGTTATAGTTTGAAAGTGGAATCCTGAATATCTGTCTGAAGATTCTCGATATGAATCCGAAATGTCTGAAAAATCCTGGGAAGGACTGCTCAGGGAGAAGAAATCCCATCTATGTGTCCAGAGTGCTGAGTGCTATGGTATGTCCTATTAAATTCTGGCTGTTCATTTATTTTAAGAGATAATTGTTTCTATCTATTAACCTGCAAAGCTCTGTTTGTGCTTCATGATGTGTGTTTCATAAATATAAAAGCATCTCTATCTTTTGCCTGGCAGGTGAATTGTAATGATGACAGTGGGGTGTTGCTGGGAAATTGGACAGGTGGCTATGAAGGAGGCACGAGCCCCATGTTGTGGAAGGGCAGTGTGGAAATTCTGCGCAACTGGGACACACAAGCCTGTCAGCCTGTTCGCTACGGACAGTGCTGGGTGTTTGCTGCAGTGGCCTGCACAAGTAAGATAGGACAGAGGCAGGCTTGGTGGCCTATCTCTAAAAAACACTCACTTTGACTCAAGCAGACCACACATTATACAGTACTATACATGTAAGCAGACAGTTATGATATGCATATATTGCAACATGCACTATTAGAATGCTTAAGTTGTTGTTAAACCCTGTCAGTTTCCAGAGCCCTGGGCATCCCCTGCCGAGTTGTGACCAACTATCAGTCTGCCCACGACACCAACAGCAACCTGCTGATCGAACACTACATCAATGAAAATGGAGAACTCCTTAAATCCAGAGAAATTATCTGGTGAGAACTCTTTTAAGTTGTATGTACAAAGATGTACGTACTCGGTGGCACACAAAAGGCCAGCAGACATTAGGCAGTTTTTGTTCATCACTGCACGTGCTCATGCTGTAGCATGCATCGTTATGGACAATGTTCTTGAAATCTTGTATATTGCCAAGTAAAAATGTACAGTAAGAAATGTTTGTGTAAAATATTGGTAACTACTGCAAATTATTTGAAAAGGACAACGTAATCTGACCAACATTGACAGTAAATAGAAAACAGTGCTTAGTGATGGATATAATGCAGTATTTACAGCACTTGGGTGCCGTTTCCATGAGTATAGAAGATGTCTTGAACTAGATTGCTTGTTACAATTTATGCAAGGACAGCAGATATTTACTCAACAGAGACACAGTAATGAGATCAGAACAGGCATAGCTGGCATCAGATGTTTTAAATATAGCTGTCCAGCTGATGGTATGCATTGCATCTGCAGGAACTATCACTGCTGGGTAGAGAACTGGATGACCAGGCCTGACCTTAAACCTGGCTTTAATGGTTGGCAGGCCTTTGATCCCACGCCTCAGGAGAAGAGTGAAGGTAAGAGAATGCGTGCATTAATGAAAATGTAAAAACATTTGTTTCATAAAGCAACACGCTCACCTTGGTTTTGTTTTTTTTGTTCTTCTTCCTGTTTCCCTCAGGGGTGTACTGCTGTGGCCCCATCCCTGTCAGAGCCATTAAGGAAGGTGAGCTCACGTTCAACTACGATGCCCCCTTTGTCTTTGCTGAGGTCAATGCTGATGCAATCACATACATGAAGAATAAAGATGGCAGCACTTCCAAGGTTTTTTCCACCACAAAAGTTGGTCAGAAGATCAGCACCAAGGCTGTGGGGAGTGATGCCAGAGAGGACATCACTCATCTCTACAAATACCCTGAAGGTAGAAAAAAATTCACCACCACCTTCGCTGGATCGAAAACATAATTATGCTTTGTCAAGAAGTTAAATCCCAGAACGGAGATCTTTACCCAAGATCTATTTCTTAAACACTGCTCTGTACATTAGAAAAACTCCATGTGGGTCTCCCTGTGTCACAAACAGAGCAAGCCTCATTTTGCACTTAAGAAAATCCAACATTCGGTGCACTTTTGTACAGTTTTTCACTGGCTGCATAGCGCTGGAAGACATAATCCCATAAACACACCACACATACAAACCATTCCCTCACGCCTGCAGGTAAAACCAGGGTCACTTGCTAACTAAATTCCTGAACTGCTTGTCAGTGTTTGCATTGCTTTTAATGTATATAAAGTCAACTCAGAACACCTTTAGGCTCCTGTACTCCAGGACATTTGGCTTGCAGTTTCTGTTATTTAAGACATGATTTTTCTTTCATGTTCCCAGGATCTGATGAAGAGCGGGAGGCTTTTAAGAAAGCCGACCACCAAAATAAGCTGCTCCGGCAGCAGCAGAGTCAAGGCCTAGACCTCACTATCAAGGTGGCAGCAGATATGAGGAAAGGCTGCGACTTTGATGTATTTGCCGTGGTTACTAACAACACGCAGAGCGTGAAGAAGTGCCGTGTGTTGTTTGGATCCTGCGCACTGTTCTATAATGGGTCTATGGGAGGGAACTGCGGCTTTAAAGATCTACTCAGCGTTGAGCTTTCACCTGGAGCAGGTGAGCCAGCTCACAATGTTAGCACACACTTATCTTTTCACTGTGCGTTTGAAATATAGCGTGCATGTTCTTCTAGAGAGGAAAGTTCCACTACGGCTGAACTACTCCAAATACGGCGGTCAGCTCACTGAGGATAACTTAATCCGTCTGGCAGCTCTGCTGCTGGACCGCACCACCGGAGACAGAATGCTGGCAGTGAGAAATATTGTACTGGATAATCCTGAAATCAAAGTCAAAGTGAGTAACATGGAGCAAAGTAGAAACTTAACTTGACAGGAGACTTATCTTAAAACTTCTGGGAGGTTTAAAAACCCAGACGTAAACTGACCCTTCCTTAGCTGCCAAATATATCGCGTTTCACGCTTCATTCTTATGAGATAATCAGCATTATAAGTGGACGCAATTTCTGGCCTGTTTCTGAACAGATCCTGGGAGAACCAAAAGAAAATCGGAAGCTGGCTGCAGAGATCACCCTTCAGAACCCTCTGCCAGAGACACTGGAGAACTGCTGCTTCAGCATCGAGGGGGCCAACCTGACTGGGGGACGCATCATCTCTGAGAGGTTGTCCAAGTGCCTTGCTAACCTCAGAGAAGTCAAGATATTTTTTATTTTTTCAAGATAGCATGCGAAAGGACTTTTTGTGTTTTGTTGCCAAGTCTTGGTACGGCATCCAGATGTCTGGCTGGATGAACTGCTGTTCAGTCAGGACAGGAGCCCACTGGTAAAGAACTGGGCTACTGGAGCAGGCGGGACATTAACTGAAAATGAATTACCAGCAGGATGTCTCATTATAGTTCAACAGCAGACGAAGATAGAAGGAGTATCTCTCTCTAAATGTGATTGTTTTAATCTTATTCAGTGTCCAATAATTCACTTTACATATATCCAGCTTTGAGTTTCTTGCTGATGAACCATGTGGCTGCTATTTTTTTTTTTAATCAATGCTGAGTTTGGCCAAATTCCAGAGCAGTTCAAACACTTCGCTTCCAACTGCGTGATTGCCATAAATAGTCATAAGTATCATGGTGTGTTTGACAGTAGGAATGAATCATTTACATGTTTACGCAATCAGAGCGCAGTGATACAAACCTTCTGCTGTTGCATCAAAAGTAATATTTAAACATTTACCCTGCAGGCTGGAATCCCCAGTGGGACCTGGACAAGATGCCAAGGTGAAAATCTACTTCACACCCACCCATTCTGGACTGAGAAAGCTGGTGGTGGACTTTGACAGTAACAAGCTGTGCCACGTCAAGGGTTACAGAAATGTAATTATTGGAAAATAAAGCTTTTCAACTTTTGTAATCCATTACATGGAAGTATTCTTACTGCTTTTCAGACCTTATATTTTTATGGACTTTAATCCATATAGTGGCTTTTTGCTCAAGTGCTTTCTCACTGTCTCCTTTCATTGTTCATTAGGGTTTACTACATAGAAACATATTTTACTCAGAGCCATAACAATTTACTGTGATTTATGAATGCTTTGTTCTCAGTGACGACAGTCATTTTGTCCCCTTCACAATCTGACCTGATGATTGGCATTTTAAATACTATGTGTTATTTGACACAATTAAAAATGTATGTAGTACGTAAATATGTAGGCTTGTCTTTGGTTGCGACTGATGTGGCAGAGTTGGCTTACCCGCACAGCAAAGACAGTATTGTGGAGCTGTGCTTAGAGGTTCTTTCACTTGTTTATATAAAGTAAATATTTCCCTGTCTGATCACGGCCAGTCGTGAATATTTTATTTACTCCTGGGATCCATTTCTACTTGCATGGCTGTAACCCTGCAAATATTCCTTATATGGAAGCATCTCCATGCCCGGTAAACATGCTGGTCTCAGGGTTTCACCACATTTCACCGTATGTATCGATAAAATAAACTCAGAACAGACTTCCACTTTGAAATCCAATTTTTGTCTCCTGTCAGCAAAGCTCATCATAAAGCTCTCTCACTTGGGAATATTTCATCATTGATTATACACAACCCAGGTTGTTTAATATTGTAATAAGTTATGGCATGACCCTTTCCTTTATATTTGTTTTATCCATTGAAGTACTCTGTAGTACTGCAGAACAAACACACACAAAAAACTTTATTAGCTTTAAAAAATGGCATTATCTGCTCTCTGCTCCACTTCCCATGCACCTCTTTCCACTGTATTTCCTTGTGTACATTAGCTCCTGCCCCAAACCTCTCTGTCACCTGCTCCCATTCATCGGCCTCTCTTGGGACCCTCCTGGCTCCAGTACCTGTGCTCCAAAGAGAGCTTCTAGCTCTGCAAGCCAATTATCATTCTATTAGACAACTGCAGAAATTAATAAAGGTCAGAGTGCCAAACATATTTAGAACTGGAACATAGCCACAGTCCTGTGTAGCATACTCAACATTTCACAGTAAAAGGGTCGCAAGTGCTGGCATTGTGATCTCAGATATGCTACCTGCCCATATTACATGCTCAATTTGTGCCATCACCGATATTCCTATTTTTTCTTCTCTCCACATGACAGTAGGCACGGAAGCATCCCTGCACATGCTGTATCTCTGCATATGCTGTATTTCAAAGCTCAGAGGGAGTACTGCTCTCTGCTGGTCAGAGAGATAAACTGTTAAGTGTCAAACAGAAGCCTGCAAAGCTTTTGATGCACTGTTTGTGTCGCACAGTAGCTGGCAGCAAAACACAACCTGTCAGTTGTTTGTGGTGGCGCAGAATATAATGCAATGCATGAAGAAAATCCTTTGTTTATCCCATCTGCAAATGTGTCAGATTACACACTGTAAAATGTGACTGCACGCTCCCAAACCACAGAACGTGATTCCCCTCCCAAGAACACGACTTACCTGTAATCTCACCAGTAAACATAAATAAGAAATTAAAGAACAAAGGCTCAACGTGATAAAATGAAGGCTGTTTTGTCAGTCTTTTAACATGCACATCTGACAGGTATTCTGCTTAAATCATACACCGAGAGAATATCAGCTCTTTTAGCCAACAGAGATAAAGAATCAGTTGTTTTAAGCATCACTGAATCTTATTTTTCATGAGGAGCCTGCGACTAAAGACTTTGCTTAACAAAACACAAGACAGAAGGCCAGTATCACAGAAAGTGGTTTATAATTCAAAATGAATGCATATAACACAAAAAATACTGAACAGTAGCAACAGGGCAAACACAGTCAAGGAGTAATGTGACAAAAGTTTAGCCAAAAAGTGTTCCCGCTGTTTAGAAAATGATGGCAAAGGTTTGATGTGATTTACATATTAGCTGAGGTTTTAGGTATTTGACTTAGTGCAGACAATAAAAGTCTACAGAGCAAAGAGTGAATATACACAAGAAGTGAGATCTTGATGTGATGAGGGCGTACACTTGCATTGTGAAATTCTAGTTGTGGGTTAGAAAGCGAAATATACAATTTTCCATCAAAGTGCCAAAACACGGATTGCATGATTTGAAATCAATGCACTCTGAAAAGTTCTCAGATAATGAAAAAGGTGTAAAATTATTGTTTTCCTTACAAAGCATTTGTGCTGAAATACTGCAGCTTTGGGTAAATGTTTGCGTAGAAGACAAAAGGAGGCACACCGCATCTTCTGTCTGCATCTTACGGGTTTGCTTTTTAAATGAGATCTACAATAACACAATAAAACGCCTTCTTTGCCATTCCAGCCGCACTGTTGCATTAAGATAAACTTAATGCACAGAGATGAAGAACAAAGCAGCAAAAGACGTCAATCAGATGCACTGTCACCGCTCTACTGGCACTGAACAGCAGTGGAATTTAAATAACAATATTAAAGATTGACAGTCAAACCATGAAACGCAAAGGGTCCCGTTAGGAGTTAGGAGCTGTGTGGCAAATGAGGGTGTTGATGAGTGTCCCTCTTTACAGAGTGAAGTCATGAGCATGCAAACTGCCAGGCATAATGCCCATTTTAAAGCACACAGCTCTCATCACAGTCAGATTGATGGGGCAAGTGTGGGTGACTGCCCCGTGGCTCATACTCGCCACCCTCTGAGCCCTGACTCCGCTCAGGCTTCACCCGGAGGTAGGCCCGGACGCGGTGGTGCTGCGCCACGGTACCGCTGTAGTCAATCACACGGCACTCGTATGTGCCCTCGTCTTTGGGTTTGACGCTGGAGAGGCGGAGTTTGTGGGAGATGTTGCTACCGGCCACTTTTACAACCTAATGAGGACAAAAAACAATGTATTCTTATTTAACCTCCTAAGACCTGAACTCCTGTTTGCGATGTCTTTTTGATTTCTCCTAGATATTTGCGACCAAATGGACCCGATACTGTATGTATATAAACTAAGCTTCCTCTTTGAACAGGAAGTTGTATTTTGTTACATGGTTGTTACATACTTTTGTGAGAAAAAAAAATGTCCTCAGATGTGTACAGTGGAATTATTTTATAGCATAACACAACAAAAACAAAATAACTTCAGAAAGTGTAAAATACTGTTGAGCACAATGAGGCATAAGGTGCAGCAAAGCCAAACTGCAATGTCCCCATATGTGGATGTCGGTTGTAACTTAGTAAATGCTGCTTCTGGACTTTATCCGAGTTTCTTTTTGGTGAAATGTCAGAAGGGCATCCATCAATGAATGGAAAACAGTATTACATGCATATGTCATACACACCCATAATTAATAATGGCTCAATAATTTCAATAAGACTTTTCTAGGTGACAGCTGATACCTAACTTACACTAATTTTAGTGGCATCTTTGGCAGTCTCCTCCAAGGGTGCGACCTGCATGGAAACACAGATGAAGAGTTAGCAGCAGAATGCCGACTGGAGCAGCTTTTAAAAAAAGAAATCTCATTCTTTACAGCGTCTCACAGGAGGAACGGGAACAAACGTGACTGATGTTTCTGTAGTTCTTTTTTTTCTTTTAAAGCAAAGGATTACTTGTTTGAATTGCTTTTCTGATGCAGTTACCTGGTTCTTGCAGCTGAGGTTTACGCGTGCATGTGTATACGCATACTTGCATCTGCACGTTTAAATGCGTGTGTGCAAACACACACTCCACAGAGCCAAGCATGTAAGCCTCCGAGTAGGAGCGTGTGTGTGATTGGGTATGCAGAGGCACAGAGGTATTCTTTTGGGCATAGGTATGAATTATGCATGGAAGAGAAAGAGATTTTGAAAATCTATTTCTTTCTCAGCACCAATTATAGTGTCTAGAGGCACAACAGGGGAGCCTGAGTCCCCCACCCCACCCCCTCGTGATGGGAGAGAATCAACCTGTTCCCCCACTGCTGGCAAATGCTAATCAGCAATTATACCTTGGTTTCCATGCCAGAGGGTTTCTGCCATTGCATTTCCCTTTGACTGATATACAGTACGCTTTAGGTTTAGTCCAAGTGGACCTGCCATAAGAAATGAAGTATAAAAACTCAGTTGTTGACTGCTGTCAGTGCAGCGATAAAGTTGTGTACAATGATTCAGGTTGCAAGAAATCAATTTTATAACATATGCTTTTTTGTTTGCTTTGTTTAGGAGGTGTTGCAATATATCTTGCACCTTTTAGTGCCAGAATGACTGACCTAATGTTTGACATGGCAGGGAAATAAAACCAGCTGGCGGTACATTCCATACTGCAGTATTAGTGCAATAGCCTGCACAAATTTAGTGGTTCCCAACCAGTTTTTGTTAAGATTTATCCCCACAAGTTGAACTAAGGTACTCCTTCAGCACACAAACATGCTGTAATGAATGGATTATAATCCCCCTGTTAATATCATTTATTGTGTAAGAGGCGAAATCAAGGTCGGCAAACTTTGACTGCACTGTGTGTATTTCAGTCATTCATTGGCATTTATTTATTTCGTGAATAGAAGTCAACTTCCTGGTATTTTACAACTTAGCTATGATGACGCTCAGTCGTCATAAATATATTTGAGCTCAAACTGATTTTAGGATAAGCAGTAGAGACTGGACGGATGGATGATTTTATAGGTACGCCTTTTTAAAAAAGCTGTAATTTGCAGTCTGACCTTATGGTGGCAGTGCTGCCACTCACAATAACACAGAAGTGTTTCCTTTGCCTGTTGCCACACCAGCATTGTGGCAAGGCTACAGATTTTTGATTCTCAAGACAAACACTTGTGGCATGTTATTGTGTGTTATTCATTTGCAGATGAAATGTAACCTCAACACATGGATAAAAACTCTAATATTGTTTTACAAGCAAATGATGCATTTAATGGTGAAACTGTGAATATTCAAGTCTTCCTGGTCAAGTTTGTGTTCATGCTACATTGATATTTGTTAATTGTTTCAAATTTTTACTTTTTTTATTTTTTCTAGCTATTTTTAGTTGTTTGTTCATTCATGTCTAGGCTACACGTGACTCCAGCTAGAAATCACTGCACAAATTCAAGAAAAGAACTGTTTTTCCCAGCAGCTCACATTATTAGTCGTGTAGGGAGGCTTTTCTTGCCAGTCTTTATGGTCCTTGATGTACCACCACTGGATCTCCAGGGAGTATGAGGGAGAACCTGCCCCACGGAAGGAACAGGCCATCTCTACATCCTCACCACTGTGTGTCGTGATGTCGTGTGGGATCTCTGTAAAGAGCGCTGCAACAGAGAGAGAGAGAGTGAGTGAGATGGGCTTAAGATGTCCCCAAAATGACAGAAAGATTATTTCTCAGAGAGCTTTGTGACAATGTGGCATTTACTGCATCACACTGATGCACAAGGAAATCTTTCAGCCACAAAGACAAGGTGTTGAAACCAAAGTAAATACAGTAAAGAGGAATTCAGAGAAAAGGGATATACATCAGTGAGCTGTTTTGAGCAGAAAATGTTAAATTGTTGGTAAAGCTGAACAAGCTAAATGTTGTACAGTCACAATAATTAGGCAATGCTTGTGCGCTACAGTCCCACATACATCAGCTCATCCACCTATGCTGAGAACATCATGTCTCAGATGTGGCAAATGAAGCCTGGCTGCAGCAAACTCAGGTTTCATTATCAATGACTGATAATTTCAATTAAATAAAAATCATTAATTTGAATCCTCTGATTTATTAGAAGTTACTACACTAATGTGTATAAGGTCTGAGTACAGGAAAACATATTAAACCCAGACACCGTGACATGAAATGAGATTTATGCAGCTTTATAAATCAAATCAATGCCAACACAATTCTGAGGTTATATACCATGAAATGTTATTTAATTTCAGTCAGCTTAATGTTGTGCTGGTCATTAAAATTAGAATATAATTAATATACTCTAGAGGGAAAGTATAATGCACATAAACCCTCACAGGTGATTGATTAAATGCAACTGTACCGTTCAACAGTCATGCTTCCTTTAGCTCTGTTCTGTCAGAAAAACTGTTCAGTAAAACTGTAAAAAAAAAAAAAAAAAAAA
>VUQK01011460.1:7487-21843 GCA_015106715.1 Bujurquina vittata
AGAAGGAGAGAAGTGGTTGGAGTACAGTGAGCAGTAGAGGACAGTAATTGAATCCCGGAGTTATTGATTTAGTCAGGGTATCACTACGGGGGAACTACGGCCAAGATAAGTTGTCTTTAAAGATCTTATTAGCATTTACTGTAATAGCAGGCTTACTGTAATTATGTTTGGGTTCCTCTCACTGTCTTTCATGTTCTTATGCCTCCTCTCCTCACTTCTTTCCCTTCAGTGTGTTTCACAACATCTTTCTACCAACATAATGTAGCCTACAGTAAGTACTAATCTACTTCCTCTTGGTTCTCTGCCTCCCACCTCATGTTCTTTCTTTGCCCTTTGTCTTGACAACCCACAGAACCTCTTTGCCCTCCCACCCCTGGCGTCTAACTCCCACGGTGCTACTGAGAGTGTGTACCCCATGTGGTTGTAAAATACCATGGCCAGCGCTGGTGTTTTACAATGAGCTGAATGAGGAGAACTGCAGCGGTGGCACTTTCCCACCTCGGTCCCTGGCTTCCTCACCACTACCCCTCCTACCCCCACCCTTCAGCCCCGTCAGCCACTGGGGATTTGGGTAGATAAGGATTGAACATCTCCGGATGCCACTTTGCATAAATGTTTAATAGCAGGGAAAACATTAGCATCAGTAATTAAAGCAGTAATTTAAGCCTAGACGCCATCAACAGGCAAGCTACTTCCACGCTGGAATAACACCACTGAAACACAGTAATTAGCTTTGCTTTGATTGGACGGGAGACTGAGTTCAGAGAATGTGTGTTTGTGTGTATATGTGTGTGTGCGTGCCCTTTTGCACATCTGCATGCACATCACAATAGAAAACATACTTTTTGTATTTGGCTGCCCTCCATGCAGCAGAGTTTTGTAAATTGCTCGTGCTTGCACTCAAGGCATGGGTTGATTTGCTACTCCTTGCATGACTGTGCTAATATCGATTGCATGTGAATTTGTGTACACACACCCCTTATAGGCATGTGTGCTGAATGACATTTCAACAGTGTTACATATTGGCCTGAGGAGGTCAAATATTGCCTAGGCCTTCCCCAAGGAAGCTGATGTTGTCCTGTGTCATCAGTCCTGGGAGCCTTTCCCTCTTCCTAATTCCCCTTAAACTTTAGACTCTAACCTTTCTATCAGTCTGGGACCCCTGGGACGGTACCCTGCATTCTTTTTCATTAAAGTGCTATGATAGCAATATGGCTGTGAGGGGGTATAATATGTTTTGCTTTTTTTTCCACTGGTATCAAAAATCGTTAAGAGTGCATGGAGGTCACTCTTGCTTGTATCTGGCTTTTAAAGGCTCCTTAAAGCTAGGCCCCAGGGAGGGGTATACACATACACGCGTATACATACACACAAAAAACTGCAGGGCGTCTGAACCCAAGCCAAAACATTGCTCTCATCTCCCCTCTCTTTATTTCACCCATGCTCATTCTCCTCCTTTCTGTAGCCAAATAGCTGCAGCCTTTGATGTACTGCAAAAGACTATTGCTAGAACATCAGCATTATTCTGTGACTCCAGCTCATTCTTGGCTCTAGCTGAAATTTCATGGCAGTTCTTTTTTTTTCCCCCTCTAGTCCAGTTAGTCCTCCAAATACCTGCATTTGTCCCATTCAAGGTGCAGTTCTATCAGAGTGCTTTCCTATTTTTTTGTAATCATGTAAAATATGCTTAAGTCATGACCTTTTGACCTTTCTGGAAAGAGCACTTTTCACTTGTGGCAGCACCCTGCTGCTTCGTCTCAGTATGCTGATAAAGTTTCTGTGCAGTTTAATTAAGCGTATTGAGTCTGCATCAGCAGCGGGGTGTTATATGGCCAGCTGGATACACGGGCACATACACACACACACACACACCTACACACACACACACACACACACACACACACACACAGAAATAAACATGTGCACACGGTAGCAAATACACATTTCCTGTGCTGCAATGCACACTCTTATCCATCCCAGCTGACAGCTTGTTAATTGCCAGGGGGTTAACTGGAAGTGGTGGTGTAATTGCATCAGAGTTTTAATTTACCCCGGCCTCTTATTTATTTACCTAGCCGTAGATTTTAAAACAGCATTAATCGTCTCAGTGAGTCAGAGTGGGGATCGACAGGCTGGGTGTTAGTCCAGATTTGCGCTGGAAAATCTGCAGATTCTTCAGTTAGATGTTGCAAGAGGAAAGCAACTGCACGGTGATGCGATCAGATAGTAAGCTGCATATTACGGAGGCCAAATATTGAAAGCGTTTTCTAAAAAGGAGGAAAATAATTGTTTCAATGCAGTATTCTTTAATGCTTCAGGGTCTTTTCTTACTGAACTGCTACAGCGTTTTATAATCTCTGGCAGTGATGAATGACTGGCCTCTGCATAGCTGTCTTATTATCAATGCTTTGTGCAGCTAGACTTTTCTGAAAAATACTGAATATTGCAGCTTATGAAGCCTTGATGGCATTTTATGGCTGCATTGACGTTTTTTTCGGTTATGACCTCGGGGAAACAGCAAAGCAGGAAGGCCTTGGTAATCAAATTTATTTGACAGGGAAGCAACTTAAAAGCTCTGCTGCAGACTAGCCTTTAGTTCAAGGCTTTGAGAGCGAGAAAGAATGGGAGACACTCGAATACCTACGAAACACACTTTAGAAAAATGTCATCTCCTTGATCTATCCGACCACGCTGGCTTTGAAAAACGATTTAATTAACTGAAAAATTATAAAATCTGTTTAAGTTAGGATTTCCTTTTGATGCTGACGGGATTCTTTTGCATCTACCTGTGCGTGCCCCACATGTTTGTTCACACTGCAAACCAGTATGACACAGGGCCAGGAAGGTTGGCAAACGGGATAAATTCCCAGAAGCAATCCACATCTTCAGCTCAATGCCTCTTGCATTTATCTATCCAACTGTCTACCACCCCGTCCCCCTACAAGCAAACACGCGGACACACACACTCACACACACACGTACACACTCACTCCTATGAGCCCATCCATCCATCTCCTTGACATGATTGTTCCTCTCTTGTTACTTTATGTTCTAATCCATCAGCTCTGAGTAAAACGGCAATTACACCCAGCCATCGATGCAGCGAGCAGACAGAGTCAGAATTACGGCATGGTGCATTACTGCAAATTGCTATTAAAGTTCCCTTTTTTCTACTCGAGCAAGGAGAGCAAGTGGAGAGTAATGGACACTCATAATAAGGCAGATCATTAGGATAGATTCTGTCAATTCATGGTTTTAATTGAAGCCTCAAATTTTCCTGTGCGTGCTGGAGTATCAGAGTCTGAGGTGTGGTTTTCTTCTTCCTTTCAACTTTTCCTTTTCCTTTGTTTGAGCTTAACTTACTGCCTATTCTGAATCTGTCACTACTTGCTAATCCCCCCCACCCCCCCATTATTTCTACGTCTTATTTTATTGTGAAATTATTCAGAGTTAACTAACACTAGCTGGAATGCATTACATTATTGTTCATGACCTCATCTTGGCTTATGTATCCAAAAAGGCTAATCTGCACAATAAAATGTGCTTTTTCTTGCTATTAATGTCAGACTGACACACAAAATCCTGCAAGATTATTTCCAAATTCAATTACTTAATGAGAACCTGTTAACAACACACGTAGCTGGTAGAAAGATGGAGTATGGAAAAATAGAGCATGATCAAGGATAGATGGAGGAAGAGGTGAGGTGAGGAGTGCTGTCCTATAAGCCGGAGCTTGAGGAGATGGATGGATTGTGTGTGTGTGTGTGTGTGTCTGTGTGTGTGTAGGTGGAGCTGTCCTTGGTATGGTGCTGATTGTGTATGAGGTGGTTCTCAGCCGGACAGATGGTGCTAGTGGGCAGATGAGTGAATAATGATGTTTCTCCACAGTGCAGTAATTACCTGCTCCTAGGCCCACTCTGCAGTCCACACGGCTGCATGCATGGGTTCAATATGCACGCACAAATGCACTCCCTCATAAATCACATACATTAACATACAGTACATGCACACTGACACGCACACATAAATACTAACATATTTGATATTGACTGCAGTGCTTTCACTCTCAGTATTGACAGAGTGGCATATCTTGCGCAACATCTGTATTTAGACACCAAGTGAGAGATCCAAGCGCATTGTTTAAAATCTATACACCTGCATGCATAAAATATGAGGTTGTTTTATAACTGCTGCTCTGCACAATGTTTGGATTCTCTCTGAACTTCACAGTGGTAATTTTCTCTCTGGAAGCAAACTGTAACACTGAATCATATTGTAAACTATTCTTGTTACATTGCTGAGGCACATAGCATTAATGTAGACAGATGGAACCCTCATTAATAATTAGACTTTGATTTACAACATTTTGACTTCAGTTTCTGTTTTTAAACTACTTAATTGTAATAAATGATACTTAGATAAATAAATGATACATTAATAAATGATACTTTATATATATATATATATATATATTTTTTTCTTCTTTTGGTAGGGAGTCAGTGATGACTCTGCACTAAGTGAATCCTACTAGTTAATTTGGGAGATTAAAATACATTTGGGTCTTAAAGCTATATTGTCTTTATTGCTTTAATGGTGCTGGTGTTGTGCACACTGAGGCTTACGCAAGCAGTCCCTGAGTTGCGAGCCACACAAACTACACATAGTTAAAATATTTAAAGATAAGAAAACAAAATACATACTTTATACTGTGTCCTATGGGGGAATATTCTGCTCAGCAATGCCCAGAAAAATGTGCTTCATCAGTAGCAGCAGATCAAAGTTTCCAGCAGAAAAAGCTCTCATTAATCCACAATAACCCTACCTACCCAGACTATGAGGATAAAGAAGTGAAACATTTAAGAGCTGCAACAATGATATTTTTGTCTGGAGGTGGTGGAGCCTAAAAGATTTAACTGAAAGGAAAGTGAATTTCGGACTAACTGTTACCACCTCAGCTTCCTCCAAGGAAGCAACTAAAGGTTGAGAGAATTAACCAGTTTAATGAGCAGCATTTTCACATAAGTGCACAAATGAAAAAAAAGAGAACACTAGCCAGGTGCTACTCAACCAAAAAAAACAACAACCCACAACTCTTGGTTTAAAAAAAAAAAGCTTTCTTGCCTGCCTAAAAACAACAGCAACAATAATTGCAGTCAGAAGTAGCACCCCCGAAGCCCCCAAACCCTGAAACTTTTGGTGTCTATAGATGTAAGTGTACTCCTACATGATCCAGCCATGAGAAACAAAATAAAGCAAGCATACACACGTGTCACGCTTTTTACCTGTAGTCAATTTTAACTTAACAAGCAAGCTAATAATGGCAACAAACAGGAAGAGGAAACTGCTCATTCAAAATCACATCTGCCCTGCTGTGCCAGTTGGTTTGAGCACGGTGCAACAAAGAAGGAACAATAGGAAGAAGAGCTAATGCAGGCACCATTCGGGAGCAGGCACATGCACACACTAATTAGCATGCAAACACAACAGGGAGAGTCCAGTGACCTGGAGCTGGGACTCTTACACTGAAAATTGTGCTGGGAAATCCGAAGGTTTTGTCATTCTGCCCTACATGTGAACAGCACTTGTTACTTTTAAAAGTAACTTTTTATGACAAGATTACTGCAATTTTAAAGTAATTTGCTATGTTTTAGGATTACTATATACACAAAAGCTGCTCATTACTTATGCATTATCAAAAATACACACCCCTTTGCATTTGGCTTGCACGTCGTGTTATGGGCGTATTAAATTTAAATCATTGCTGAGTTGATATTACTAGCAACTACTGCACAACATAAACAGTAACAAGCTCATTCATTTCCTTTGGAGCAACAGCTTTAGCTATATTGGAAGCTAGCCATTGAGGTTGTGCAGCTGTAAGTAACAGGTTCTTCTACAAAAGCATCTGCAAGAAGAGCTCCTTAGCAGCTGACAGACACATTATCACCCAGGCACAGAATAATGTGAATAAAGGTCATCACGCTGGCTTACCTGACTGACGCAACTGTTGGATTGCATACGTTCCACTTGCATGCAAAGGAGTGGAAGAGAGACAGAAACAATATTGTATCTGGAATTTCCTTTTTCTTCCAATTTGTCCCAACAGAAGGAGCAGTGCCTTGGCATCCTGGACCAACATATTTACCAAGATTGATTTAAAAGGTAACTAAATATCCTAAACAGCAAAAGTTTTTCAATAATAATAATAATCGGAATATATGTTGCTTTGTAATGTCTTACAATGATCACTGTATGATAAATGTACTGGTGCTTAGATAGCGCTTCTCCTCTGCCTGAGCACTCAAAGCACTTTATACAACATCATTCACACACATTCATACAAGAACTTTTTTTTTCTAAACTCAAGTGGTTTCTGTCAAACATTCACACTCTAATTGATGCATCGGGAGCAACTTGGGGTTCAGTGTCTTGCCCAAGGATACTTTGACATGCAAACTGGAGCAGCCAGGGATCAAACCACCAACCTTCCGATTAGTAGATGACCTGCTCTACCCCCTGAGTGTATGTACGGTATGTGAACGTTATTTTGACATGAACAAGTCACCAAACCATTCTTGCAGACCAGCACCCTACCCTCTCTGTGGGTACAGCACTCCCTGATGACAATACCCCCTCTCCCAGCACAATAATGGCTCAATCACACTAGAGCAAAAATATGTGATTGCATCAGTTTTTTGTTTTTTTTTTAAATTCACTGAATAATTGCAAGAAGTTTGTGTTGACCATTTAGTCGCCAAGAGGCTGAGTTTGAAACACCTCCTGGGTGACCACTTCTCTCAGACAAATTGGCAAAGGCTTGCAAACAACGGCCGTCTAAGTTTTAAATGCCGACAGATTACAGGATGTCATTTTGCAGTTGAATCATCATCCTGCAGCAGCTACGTCACTATTTGTAAATCTGAGGCTCTGGCTGAACTAAGAATGTAAGTAGTTAATGCACATTTCTGTTTAATTCAAACTTCTGTGTATGTAGACAGCAACATGTTTGGGATTTTTAAAATTGCAGTTAATGAATTGTGTCAGTTGAAATCAGTTTATCACGGACAGATTGCACTTAATTGCCAATATTACCAATTCAACTGATAGCAAACTGACTCCATTCTGTTGCTATCTTAATGCATCAAAGTCACTTTGTTGATGCAGACCTGGTTCCCATCTTTGCAGCAACCATTTCAAAGGCAACAAAATTGCAAGTTAATTTTGGACAGTCGCAATAATTTTGCTCATGCCGCAGTCTCCTACCACTTATGTCCCTATTTTGACTGCAACATAATGCTTCCTGCAATGTAAAAATAGTCTAAAAAAGCACAACAACAGGAGTGCTACACAATATTAGGCAGATGGTTTTAATATTGTGGTTGATCAGAAAGTTTGAATGCTTGTAGAAGGTACAGAGAACACCACCCATTCTGTGTTTGTGCTTACATGAACGTCTCCTAGGCTCTGCCAGCAGTATACTGCTTCATTTATGTTTTCATTTAATATAAAACACAAAATTTAGAATCACTTTGAAGGCCATTTCTGTTCAGATCAGCTAATGTAGAATTTTCAGTGTCTAAAAAGATAGAGATCAGTTTGCAGAAAAGCTAAGTTGGGGGGAGGGGGGGGTCGTAAAGTATGTGATAAATTTATCTCTCCAACACGTACACAAACACATGCAGACACTGGAGCTGGCAGGCCAGCCTACAGCAAGACTACCAAAGAGATTTTCGAGTGCTGCCGGACTCATTGAGAAAACTTGCAGTGTTTCAGATGTCCAGTATGCTCATGGCCTGCTACTCCGTACTGCCACTCCTTCCTCACCCTGTGACTTCAATCAGAAGAGATTTTTGTTCTGGTGACAATTTATTTATTTGTTTACTTTCTGCAGCAAATGTATGTATTGCTGCTGCCCAGTAAATGAGGTCTAACAGCACCCTTGGCAAAGACACACACACAAACAAACAGGAAGAGAGGGAGATTTCCCTAAATGATTAATGTGCACCCATCTAAAATTCACAAAACAGTTTTCAAGAGGTGCTAAAGTGTGTTAGACCACTATGAGTCATGCAGAAGGGTAACCGTCATCATAATTTTTCTAAATTCTGTGTCAGCTACAAACAGGCTCTGTCCTCAGGACACAGAATTATTATGAAATGCTAGAATAAGTTCATGTACACACTGTAAACGTGTTTATCCTGCACTGTCAGCTACGCTAATGCCTTTTTGTGTCTACTTTTATTTTGTTTGCATCTTTCAGAAAATTCAGCTCAGTGTCAGCTCATTTGCATTAAGTTAGAGTTATGGGTGTACCTTGGCACGCCTGGGATTTGTTGCTATTGTTTTTAACATGTACACTGCTGTTTATGAAATATATTTCAACTGTACTGTCAAATAACATTTTTTAAAACCCAGCAAAAAAAAGGATGCTCAAAAGTTTAGGTTGAGGTTTTGTTTCATCTTGTTTTTCCTTCTTTTTATGAGCAATCCTTTGGGTTTAGTGAATAAAGAAACAAACACATTACTGAGCACCGGCTGACTGACTTTTATAGTTGCTAAAATATTTAAGGTGGTTGCTGCAGCTGTGGCAGGGAGGTGCTATTATGTGGAATTTTTAATAAATATCTTGCTTAAGTTGAATTTCTGAGTTATACCTCAGCCCAACTCTGCACTGATTCTGCCTTATATAGTGAAATGTTGCTTCACACCATTTGTTTCAAATTAGTAAAATACTGCTTTGTAGTCCAGTCCTTGCACCTGACCATTTTCAGAGGAATGCTTTTTTCTCCATGTTAAGAGGCCCAACACTGACCTATGAACCATTCAAGCATAAAAAAGGCACCTAATTCAAGGAATGAACCACTGTTGTATCTACACATTGCAGAAAACTTGGCAAAGAACTGATTTTAAATTGTATCTTTAAGCACATTATTACGAGCAACCTGTTGCAAAAACAATTCTTTAGTTGAATATATGAAAAATGTCAAAGACAACCCAGTTTGACTGGCATAAAATAGGATTCTTGCAGAAACTACGTGATTCCCAAATTGCCATTAGCCAGAAGTTTGGCATATCTTGTCATGGTGGGCAGCGTGTCCTTAAGAATGGTGAGAAAACTGGACAGGTGGAGGACAAAAGGAGAAGTGGAAGACCTGAAACAATATCTACAGCTGATGAACAGTATCTGAAAGTCATGTCCTAAAGAAATGGGGAAAAAAAATCCAGCGAATACCTGACACAGGACCTGAGAGCCATCTACTGTTCACTGAAGCTTCAACTGAAATGGTGTCAGTGGGAAGGTGGCTGTCAAGAAGCCATTTTGAAGGAAGGAAGGAAGGAAGGAAGGAAGGAAGGAAGGAAGGAAAGGAAGGAAGGAAGGAAGGAAGGAAGGAAGGAAGGAAGGAGAATTTACAGTGAGTGTCTACAGCAGCGGGTCAATCATGGTTTGGGGCTGCATTTCAGCTGTGGGTGTCTGAGCCCAGACCTCAACAATACTGAAGCAGTGCGAGATCATCTTGACAGAGAATGGGAGAAAAAGCAGCCAACATCCAAAGAAGAGCTTTGAATGTTCTTCAGAAAGCCTGGAGAACTATTCCTGAAGAACTGACAAGAAAGCTCCTTCACAGAGTTCAGCCAGTGCTGAAAAATAAAGGCGGTGATATCAAATATTCACTTTCAAGCTCATTGGAATCATACAAACTCTTTTTTGCTTCATGTACAGTATTAGTGTTAGTATCAGATTATTCAATGAAGATTTCATGCAAAAAGCAAAAAACAACAACATCAACTTTCTGTTGAGAATAAAATAGTTTGTTTTCTGTTGGATTACAAGGCATGTCTAAATGATTCATAGCTTTTTTTTCATGTATTTGCATACCGTATGAAAAAAAAAACACCTTCCATGAATACACTATTAAACCAACCAGTTGCAATCAGTTGGAAAGAAATAAAATACTTCACCTTGTGAAGTATTGTTTGGTTTTACAGCATAGAATTTGTTTCACCTCATTTTCAAAGTTCTCATCGACATTATTTTGATTCATGGTACAACTTGATGATTTCACCGAATCTAGCTGAAGTTACATTATTTCACAGCGGGATATTATCCTCTGGAGTTAGGGGGAGCTAAAACAGAGAGTAAAGGCTGCAGTGCAGGTGGGCGCAAACACCACTCAACAAAACTAATATAGTTTAGTGTAGGAAAAAAAACAAAAACACAGTTATAAATGTGTTATTAAGACAAGTCAAAATTTGTAACATTTAAATAATTTGTTACATCCAGTCCCAGAAATGGATTATCTTACATACTCCAGTCAGAACCTTCTAGTACTATTCACTTTATTAAATAACAGTTCACATCCACTCTATGTGAGGCAGTGGATCACTTGCAGGTCGCCAGTTTCCTACTCTACATTCTGCAGCTGTCATCCCCTGGACCAGACAGCAAAATCAACTGCAGCAAGTCACAGAAATTACCCACAGGATCCTAATACAGAGCTATCAGCATCACTGCTATCGCAGCTGATGTCATATGCGGCAAACACTGCTGTGCATAGCTTATGCTAATGAGAGAAAAAGAGTTCTTAGAAGATAACATCCTATGGTGGAAGATCCCAAATAAATTTGCCCTTGAGATCCAGCGGTGGCCACGCAGGATTATATTGCAAAGCATAAAACAAGGCCTCAAGGAAAACATCACTCCATAATGGAGAGGTCCGCCGTAACAATTTAACATGCCTCTGTGAATTTCTGAAAACAGCTGTAATTGCCATCGTGTGCTATGTGCATCCCAAGAAAACAGTTGTTTCATAATCTCTCATCATCACGATTAAATAGGGCTGCAATCGCACATCATTAACAAGGTCTCTCGCTTTCATGGCTCTTTACAAGTTTTTTGGCTGTAGAAATTCTAATAGGATTTTCAATCTATGCTAGCTCGGGCTCTGAATTTGAAAAGAGGAAGGATATCATGAAAATCAGGCTTTGTTTCTCTCCTAATATTTTTGGGAGATGAGAAAAAACCGTCTCCGCTGTCAGGATCTTTGTGATTAGGCTTAAATTGGGATGAAACAATGCAACTCCGAGCCTGCCAAGGCAATGACCTGTCAACAAGCTAGGCTGCGGTGCATAGCTACATCCTCCTCTGATCCTCCCCTACCTCCTTTCCTGTCTTCTCTCACTTTCGGGTTGGGGGGGTATCTTCATCGCAAAGGCCACTGTGTCACTCACTCGCACAAGTTATTTTCAGATGGAAGCAAAGTTGCAAACTTGTTCCTCCTTCTGATTTCCACCGCTTTTCATCTTGGCTGTCTTATCCCCCGTAGGCTACGCAGTGTTGGAAGACTTGTTGCAGATATACCATACTCTCTCGTCAACACAACAGACCCAACTTGTATCTCTTAGGAGCATCACAGAAAGCTCCCTGGAAGATACCTCAAAGCAGCGTTCCTCTGTAGTTGCCGAGTTTTGAGAGCTGCTTGAGCAAAATTGTGTGCTGGATAAAACTGGAGTGTGTAGTGTGCGTTTAAGGCAAAACTGGCAGCTGCGTAAATTTGATCCACTCTTAAAAGTATTCTTATTCCTAACTGCCCTTTAACTGCAAGTGTATGAATCCAGCTTTCTTGAAGTGCCTGCACAATCACTTGCTCCAAGTGCAAAGAAATGATGAAAGCTGTTTAGATGCATTCATGAAGCTGCCACTTCAAAATCATAAAGCCAGTTAGAGTATCTTTGCTTTAAAACAAACAGAAACGTGCACACTAACAGGTGGGACATGCTGGAGAAACGAAAGGGGAAAAAGACAGAGGAGTAGAAAGCAGAATCAGTGTGTGTCTGTGCTTCTTCCTGGACTTATCTGTAACTAAAGTGACAGGTCTGATCTTCTAAAGGTCATCCATGACATCAGGACCCGGCTGCTTTAAGCTTGATGCGTATTGGTGCTGATAGCTGCACCACCGGTGAAAACTTTGTCTTCTCTCTCTCCCTCTCCTTCGCTCTCCCTTTCCTTCAATCCCGGAGTGCACTCACACAAATAAGGACATGAGCATGTGCATAGGCAAGCCGCAGGTATTTAGTGTGTCTATAAAGGTCAGTCCCCCTCATTCACTCTCTTTTCTGCTGACCTGTGGGAGTGTGTGATAAAAGCTTTCGTGTGTTTGCGATTATGGCTCTCTGTGTGCGCGTGGACGAGCTGTTCCAGCTCCTTTCAGCAGAGCAAGAGCTGGGATGGGGACAAGTCAGGTCAAAGTCAGAACAACAACAACAAGCACCTTTTCAATAATAAAGACTAAGGCCATTCGTTAGCTATTGGTGACACATTTTACAGTCAGCCAGTCTTGAAGTAACAACTGGAAATTTGGGGAAATGTGCATCATCTTGTTTTCTGAGGGAGCTTGATAAAAAAAAAATTATGTCACACTTACTGTTCATTTTAAAATGGCTTTCTCTTTCTAACAGCAATACTGTTTTCATCAGTCAGTCACTTGTGCCTGATTGATGCTAAGCTACTGTGACTTTCTGTGGAGCTGCATTCACAGCACCTTGTTGGAACAGACTGTAAAAAGATGGACGTAGCCACCATGACATCATCCGCTGGCCTGTGAGGTTCCATTCAGACTCCTTCTCTTTTTTCAAAAGCAAAACAAAACAAAAAACCTGTTAACAAGAGAGGGGGTGGACATTATAAAGTCAATTACTAGGTGCTCACACCGTACAGCATCCACTGACCATTTTTTTTTTGGTTGTTAAGTCACTTAACACTGACCTATGAATCATTCAAGCATAAAATTGGTACCTAACTCAAGGGATGAACCTGTGTTGTGTCTACAAAAAGCAGGCAACTAAGCAAAGAACAGATTTTAAAATGTATCTTTAAGCACATTATTACGAGCAGCCTTTCGCAAAAACAATTTTTTTAGTTGTTTATATGAAAAATGCCAAAGATAACACAGTTTGACAGGCATTAAATAATGTTTTCGAGGCAACAAGGTGATTCCCAAAGAGCTACTGGCATATTGGCATGGTGTGCAGTTGAGTAAGAAATGTCAATACGTATACAGGAGGTCATGTGAAAGATACAACAGTGAGTGTCTACAGCCACGTCTTGATAAGTGGAAGATAAAATCATAAAAATAGAAAATATAGAAAAGAATGGAAGGCAATCTGGAAATGCACATAACTACGTGAGAGCCTCTGTGGCAAGCCAAAGGTTATAAAGAGCATAAAGTTATAAAGTTCTTAATGAAGATACATCACTGTGTACTCTTTAGTATAAACATGTATGATAGTAGGACATGTTTAACGTGCAGCGTTAGTCATGCTTGCATGCAATATTAAAGTGATTCAGGAAGAGAAAGCATTGTTTCTGATGTGTTCACTCACTTATCTCTAATGCCTGTTAGGGTCTTTTGGGGGGGGGGGGGCTCTCTAGAGCACATTTAAAAATGTGAAGATGTTGTTAGCCACCCTGCTCACCGCTGTGTACTCACCATGTTTGTTCCGTGCCTTTTCACACATACGAGAATGCTGCTCAGTCAAATTAGGTGAAAAGCAGAGAGGAAAAGTCGAGGCCTCCCAGTAATGAACGCCCTTGAGAATTAAGACCTTTTTCCCCCCACTGGGGAGCTCCAAGTGCTCCATGTCAGGCACACACACAGACTAAAATTGCTGGACTTTGCAACTGTATCATTTATCCAGGATGTTCGCTGCTCTGGGATTCCTTCCATGTCAGTAGTTTCCAGCTACTGAGAGGTTTATTTCTCTTTGTTTTGGACTTTTTTGCTCTTTCAGAGAATGATGAAATTTAGAGACATTTTTGCTTAACCTTCATAAACTAGGATGTAGAGACTGCTCCTGCCACCCATTTTCAGTCTATCTCCCTTTCCTTCAATGTCGGCTCGTGTCATGATGAAGGCTCTGTCACTCGATCCTTATTACCAGAAGAGAGGTCAGTGCAAGTTCACCCTTACATCACTCTGACTCTGACAGCAGCAGCTCTCTGTGCTAAAAGAGAAAAAGGAACCAACGTATGGAAGGGGGGGAGGAAAGAAATCATTCTAGTTTATGGGGGGGCTTTATCCATCGAAGCGGCCTGTCTCCCGCTGCAAGACGTTGTTATTGTGAACCGAAGGAGTCAGTGAGGCAGCTGAGTCTTGTCTGTGTTCGCCTGGCATTTAGTGGGAATGTGCAGGAGCAGAGGAAAAGAAGAGCAAGAGGAGTACAATGCATATCACAGGAGGAAGCTGAGGCCTGAGTGTTTCTATGGCCAGAAAATCAACCAAAAAAAAAAAAAAAAAAAAAAAAAAAAACCCAAAACCCAAACACTCCAAAAAAAAAAAAAAAAAAAAAAAAAACCTCC
>VUQK01011460.1:29674-44657 GCA_015106715.1 Bujurquina vittata
TTAATATTTCCCCTTTTTTTTTTTTTTTTTTCATTTTGATTTTGATTTTGAATTCAACCCATCTGTACTGTAGGTTAATGGTGTTCATTTCAATCAAGCAATCTTTTATCCTTTCTTTCCAAACACATCACCCAGTCCATGTCAGTATAGATAGCCAACATACCCCCCCTTCCAATAAAAACATAAATAATTTTTAAAAAAAGTGTTCTTGAATCTTTTTGGTCTAGAGCTTGTGAAATATTGTGCAGCTCGAGAGCCAACCATCACCTGGCTCTGACACTTCTCATGAGTTTCTAAAACATCCCACCAGTGATGACTTCTTCTATTTCATACAATATGTTTATGCCATTAAAAATAATTACATCAGTGGGGTATGGCCGTCCAGCCATCTTTCGCTTCCTTTAACACAAAATATAACATTACTTGTGGCTTCTTTACAGTCTACTGAGGCTACTGTCAGTTGCGAAATTGGTATCTGCCTGTTATCTGCCTCTTTCATGTGGCCAATTATCCACATGAAAAAGGAAAGTACATCATTAAACAAATCTGACCTGTGAATGCAGTGAAATCCCCAAGAGCTGCTCTTGCCCAACCTTATTAAATGTTTTGGGATTTCTTTCATCATACTTTCAGGTACATTTGAGTGAAAGCTACACTCCCACTCAGAATACATATTATTTGTAAAATCAGTGCAGTTGTGAAGAAAAAATAGACAAATCCAATTCCAAAATATGGGAATAAAAACAGAATGCAATGATTTGAAAACCTCATTAACCCAAAATAGAACGCAGAAAACAAATGTTTAAATTAAGAAAATGCACTATTTTAAAGGTATAGTCAGTATGTTGTTGAGGTAATTTAATAAAAAGGATAATAAATATACATAGATTAGTGTTTAATTATGTCTTCCAATAAATTGATGGTTTCTCATAAATTTATAATTAATCCATTAAAAATACATAGGAGTGAGTGCCCGTTTGTGGAAGATGCCATGTTCCACCACCATATTTGAATACAGTGGCTGGGAATGACATTTCCCTTTCGAGAGTGGTCACATATGTAGAATGCCAAAGGTGGAGGAGACGTCCTAGGTGTTCACGAGCTGTGGAGATATTTAAATTTTTGCCTCCACCTTCAGACTCAAGATATAAAGGATCATACCTGTGTTTTATCATCAGCGAAGGGGTACCCTTCAGCAAAGAAGTGAAAATGCAAGGAAAAAACACAACACTACTGGCATATTAATGTTATCCTCTTCCTCCTCACCACAAGACTCATCTGCTGAACTAAAGTCAGGGCTCTAAAGCAGGAGCACATGGATAAACATGCTTATTTATTCCCGATATTCTCAAAATTACTTTAAAATATCACAAATTATTCAATTGATTGTATCCATTTTTTTACTTCCTAATTTATTGCTAAGTGTTGATATTATTCAAGTCCAGCCTAAATGTAATGCTTTTTGAGCTCTCGTGACTGACTAAAACATGGTTGTCCTTTAACAGCCACCATAGCTAGGATTATGCACTTGACTTAAGAGGGGTAAGAAAACTCAGTTGACTGCAGCCTGCAATCTACTGACATCCAGCGGTGAATTTATTTTACACTCTGGAAGTTTGAGAATTTTTTTAGCTTATTTTAAAATTAAAGCAATGCTCTCAAAAAAGCTGGGATGGGAGCAAGTAAAAGCTGGAAATGTAAGTGGTACTAAAAAAAGACGGGTGGAGTTTAACTGGCAACTGACAACAGTAGTAACATGACAGGGTATAAAAAAGAGCATCTTAGAGAGGAAGCATTTCCCAATCTGCAAAAAACACTGTCTACACATTTTCTCAGTAATGTTCCTCAACATAAAATTGCGAAGACTGAATATCTACTATCTGCTGTACATAATATCATCAAACAATTCTGGGAGCCTGGAGAAATATCTGTGTGCAAGGGACAAGGCTGAAAATCAATCCTGCATTCAGGCCCTCATACGGCACGGCATTAAAAGAAGCATAATTCTATCATGGACATCATTGCATGGGCTCAGGAACACTTCCAGAAATCACTGTCTGTGAAGACAGTTCACCCTGCCATGTACAAATGCAGGTTAAAGCGCTATAACAAAGCAGCCATATGTCAACATGCTCCGGAAACACTGCTGTCTTCTCTGGGCCAGAACCTATTTAAAATGGACTGAGGCAAAGTGAAAACTGTTCTGCGATCAGACAAAATTGAAATTTGAAATTATTTTTGTAAAGCATGGATTCCAGACTAAAGAGAGAAAGGACTATTACAAATGTCTGACAAAGTAAAGTGGGCTGAAATATTTTTTTAAAAAACTACAGCTCATGCCACAATCTAAAGAAACTCAATGAGGGTTGAAAGGGTTACAAAGCTACTTATAAGGCTTTGGGACTCCAGAAGCTTCTAGAAGGTCTGAGTCCTGTTACACTTGGCATGAAACTAACACAGCATTTCATAAAAAGATCAACAGCACACCAACAGTCAAACATGGTGGTGTTGTGTTGGTCTGGGGCTGCTTTGCTGTTTCAGGAACTTCACGATTTACTGTATTTGATGGAACCATGAATTCTGCTCTCTACCAGAAAATCCTGAAGAAGAATGTGTGGCCATCAGTTCGTCCCCTGAAGGTCAAGTGCATTTGGTTTCTGTAGCATGACATTGATCTGAAACACACAAGCAAGTCCACCTCTTAATGGCTCCAAAAACCCCAAAAAGCAAATGAAGGTTTTGGTGTGACCTAGTCCAGACTCAAATCAGGCTGAGATGCTTTAGCATGACCTTAAACATGTCGTTCATGCTCTAAAACTCTCCAATGTGGCTGAATTACAACAATTCTGCAAAGAAGGGCCAAAATACCTCCACGGCGATGGGAAAGACTCACTGCCAGTCATGATTACAGTTCCCGCTGCCAAGGGCAGCACAACCAGTTATTAGGTTTAGGGGGTAATTACTTTTTCATATGGGGCCAGGTAGGCTTGAATCACTTTTTTCCCTTAATAAATGAAATCATCTTTTAAAAACTGCATTTTGTATTCACCCAGGTTATCTTTGTCTAATATTAAAATTTGCTTCATGATCTGAAACATGCAACTGTGACAAACATTAAGAAAAATTAGAAATCGAGAAGGGAGCAAATACTTTTTCAGCATTGCATTGTAGGCCAGACCAGATTAGAGCCTCATATACTGAAACTTCAATCACTTTATTATAGTATATAATATAGCTTTTCTCAAGCACGGGGACAGAAAAGTAGAAAACAGTCAGAGCTAGATGCAAGGCAAAGAGGGAAGTAAAGATTTGTGCTGTGTTCTTAGCGCTTCAATCCCCTCGAGTGATCCTGGTGAGCGAGAGCAGAGAGAAAAGGGAGAGATGTTCCTGCTGCAATTTCTCTGCCTGATTTGTAACAGACCGATAAGCTTGGCAACCGTCCCTGCAGGACAACTGACCAGTGGTGGCACACTCCTCAAGCTGAGAAGGACAGGGGGAAAAACATGTGCCGTATCGCTCAGGCAGCCTTCCCTATCTTTCAAAGTCTCTGATTGTCATACATGAACCCCCTCCGAGGACATTAATTTTTCACGTATGCTGTGCTGATATTATTTGTTTGCAGTGATTTGATATTTCTCCATATGAAAGTCTGTGGGACGGTGTGTCTGCGAGCAACTTGTGGTTATCATGAGCATTATATAAACATAAACAAAACAGAATAAAGCAGAGGGAAGCTAAGAGAAATAATATCTAATGAATGTTTGTCTGTCCAATGTAAACAATACAGCTGGTGGTAGTTAATGCAATGGCTAAATAATGATGCCTGCAGATATCTTATGAAAATGGAAATGGGTTTAAATTGTAACTATTGAACTGCAAATCCGAATACAGGACTGCTGTGATCAAAATTGTGCACTGACTGAAGTCCCGTCGCTCTGGACATAATTCTATTTACTAGGAATCATTACAAATCCCCACGGAGCCCTGCTGGTAAGAATATCTATTGGACAATAATATTGATATTCGATTTGCCTAACTGAAGTCTCTCTTCTTAAATAACATCCGGTGTGCACTGCCTTGCACTTGGCATGGAAAAGGGTGTGTGTATAGGAGGCAAAGTTACAAGAATGATTTGAAAGCCTGGTCCTTTATCAGATATATCACCGGGAGCAAATTAAACCACGTGAAGTCAAATAGCCTCAATAAGAGGTTTGAAATGACTCAACACAATATTCTCCTTCCACCAGGAATCTATAAATGGCCCATTTAGCATCTGTGACCCCAATGCCTACTCCTGAAGGAGAGTTATGGCCCTTCAAAAGGAAACTATCATAGATTTTAGTGAAGTAAGAAAATGTCCCCAGGTACTGCTAGAGCAAATGAAATTATGCATGACCTCCTCATTACTTGGTTTAATAAGTGATCTATGGACTGGGAACAATAAAGATCCAGATGTCATAGAGACATATGAAGCAGGAAGATTAAAAAAAAAAAGGAAGAAAATAAATCCACAAAGCTGCACATGCAGCACCGTCAAGATGCATCAAAGTGGAAGTTCTTAGTTTTTCTCATTTCTCTACACAGACTTATGTGCATGCACGTACAAACACACACACACACACCTGAAAACCTATATAAAATATCTGTCGCTCATTGGTATTCATTGACCCTGGAATTCAGAAATGGGCAACTCTTTTTCTTTAATCAGCCCCATATGGGTATCGACTGTATATATCAACTGTGTATATGTGTGTTTGTACATCTTTGTCTGTCTCCATTGTGTATTTGCCTTGTGTGTGTGTGTGTGCGTGGGGGGGGGGGCGTGTGCGTGTGTAAATAATGAACATAAATTTAACACAAGTTATAAATAATTTTTTTCTTCATATAAATTAATGTGAAGAAAAAAATTTCTTTGTTAAAAGAAATTAATATTGAACTGTTAAGGGAAGAGTGGAGATTGACAGATGGATTAGTGTATGTAGCTGATGCTGTACCAGTTTATGGTGGTAGAGAGAACTGAGTGCCAGGACATAGATGTCGAATTGCTGGCTGACTTTCCAACCCTGATAAACCCCTAACAAGAGTGTTACCATGGGTTATATCTTTGCTTGGATCTATGGATTCTTTATCTTCTTTCTTGTAGATAATATATATATATATCTTGTAATAACTTGCACATATTATAGACTACAGAATGGTTGGTCATGTAGGAGTCTCTGGGTTAGTAAAGCAAACCAACCTCTGGCTATGGTAAAAACATAGTCTGGGAAGATACCAACTGATTTCCTGTTCAGTCAGGAACTGGGCTCAGACACAGTGTGGTTAACTTTTCTGGTTTTTTGCAGCTCTTATTTTAATAATTCAGAAGCTGACTTTGTTGCGCTGAAGCCTTGCTCTCCAGAGAAGCACAAAATCTTCAAATTAGGACATAGCCATTTAATACTATCCACTATAAAACCAGTATAGTTTTTTTTACCAGATGAAAACGTGCCATCTCAAGATACCAATGATATAGTGACGCCCTGTGTTCATGTTCCCTAATGTGCACAAGCCCAAATATGTCTGACAGTGAGAGCAGCTTATCAGCCTCCAATGATGATTCAGTAGCTAAAAAGGGATTTACTTCAATAGGATGGAAGTGGTTTGGCTACAAGAGGTCAGACTTCCAATAAAGTGCAATACTTATTATCACTAATGGTGGAAACAAACTTATTTTTACCGCTTGAGGCAAAAACATACCACTGAGTGCAAGCAAGGTATGTGAGAAGGAGATGCTGGCAGCCGTTTACGTGAGGACTCAGAAGTAAAGAAATGACTCAGAGTACTGCTGGAGCACTCGGTATGACAGGAAGAGCAAACGTTGGATGGAAAGTAAAGATGTACTGACATGGTAATAAAAGAGGGCTTTAAGCTCTAGGTTAAAAGGCTCAAACTCTGCTACAACATTCCAGGTAGGAAATATATTTTTTAATATGTGGCAATATTGTGCGGCCTCCTGAAGAGTCGCAAGGTTATTTCAGTTATGCTAAGACTAAAGTGTTAAGCAGTACACTACCCAGGCTATTTCTGTGCTTACATTCATGCAGTCATGCTGTGTCACTGCTATTGCACTATAATGCTGCTGCTGGCACCTTGTGGCAATCAAACTGATAACTATTATAGTTTGGACCATAACTCAAAAAAGCAAAGACATGATACATGCTTTTTGGACTCATAAATTGTGACTTTTTAAGTGATCAAACTCAGTTTAACTCTTCAAGGATTTTATGGGTTGTTAAGTATCAAAGTCATTAAAATAGCAGTGATGCCCTTAAATACACTGAAAAACATGGTTCTTAACATCTACCTGAGTTTCAGTTTAGTAGCAGCGATGAAGTCTTCTCCTCTGCTTTGTCACTTTAGTATCAAAACGATAACAGATAACAAACTCCTCTCAGCTGCTCTCTGGGTGGCCACACACACTTCTGCACCAGATGGAACGTGCAGCTCCTCGAGCATGTCCCGTTCTGCCCAGGTGGTCGCTTCCCAGCAGTCACCCATGGCCTGTTCCCACCTAAGGCACCAGTCCCAGTAGGTGCCATTGCCAAGTCACTGATTCACCTCACCTGCTCTACTCTCAGGTCCTGGATAAAACTAATTTTGAGTTTCCGTGCCCAGAATCTTAATCACTATTCTCCAAAACACGAGGACCAGATCAAAGAATTCAGAGAAAAAAAAAATTAAAAGATGGCTTTGTGGTTCTGCCCCCTCTTCATATTGGTCCAGCAAAGCTGCTGTGTTACTGCAGCCTTTGCACAGAAATGACAGCCAGTTTCATCATCTGTTTCAAGGAGACAATCCTGCTGTCAGATATCATAGAGCAGGGCATCATCCCCTCATAGACACGTAACAATTGGATAACGCAAAGGTTTAGTTTTGATTTCAGTGATTTTTCTTTTAGTTGGGCTTATGGGATTATTTACTTCTTATTTCTTACATCAGTCACAGGATTCAGTCACCCACCTTACGGATAAAAGTGCAGGCACAGTGCAATCACGAACAAGTTATTACTGAAATTGTTACAAAATTATCACTTTTCAGTTAAAACATTAATCTACACAAATACTTGACTAAACAGCCAGACCACAGCAGCAGTTCGATAGGCGCTCTCTAGGTTCTCATCCTGTCATCTTTGTTGGCAGAAAGAGTTTTGAGCTGTTGTAATACACTGATGGTCAAACACATTTGTTTTTGGAAGGAGTTCTTCAAAAATTCAGTTTTCAGTGATCCGAAACACTCTGTGTGAAAGCCGGCTGGTGGGTGAGTGGGTGCAGGATGCTGCTGGAGGACAAGTCAACATCCATGCAAACTACTGTTAACCACAACATCCTGCTAGTGACTATAGGAAGTGCAAGGAGGTTTTTGGTGATGCATGCTATACTTTGTTACAACAAATTTCACACTAGCAGTTGTCAGCATCCACTTGCCAACCAGTGCATAAGATAGTTAAAGTACAGGCACGGAAATGAAATTCAACTCAGCTCCTTCTGTTATTGTGTCCTGGTCGATGCAAGTCAGTGTCTTTTATATGGTTATAGATTACTGGGACAATAATAACTAAGTAATAGAACAGATGTATAATTAATGGTCTTCGTGCCACCTCTCTTTTTGTGATGTGACAGAGAAAAAGTCTGCTGTGACAAAGGCCCACCTACAGTTACAAAGGAATGCAATTTTGAGTTTGTATGTTGTGTATTTGTTTTTTAATTGTCAATTATGATAACCCCAATATCTTTAAAACAACAAAAACATCAAAAAGTGTACTTCACGACACAGTGCCAGTCTCTGGCTCCGTACAGAACACACTCTGTCTCTATTACTGAAAGAGCAGGAGTGGCTGACTTGAGCCAAAGAAGCTCAAGGTAGCATCATAGATTTGACCAGTCAGTCGTGTAGAGCACTAAGTCCTTCATTTACTCCCCGCATTCCCCTGTCTGCCAGACTCACATCAGTGACCTCCTGTGCACAAAAACATGCTCCCAAACACACAACTCCATGCACTAAACAAAGTGAAAGCACACAGACATGTTTTATGAAGGAAGTATGTCTGTTCGTGTCTCTCTCTCTCTCTCTCTCTCTCTCTCTCTCTCTCTCTCTCACACACACACACACACACACACACGCACAAATAGGCGGATCCTTTTTCTCCCCCCAAATCACTCGCTCCACTCCTTCACACACATTATTTTTGCAGCCTTGAAAAGCTAAATGGTGTGAAGTTGAGTGTTGGTCCATCTGTCTCCTAGGTGTTTGGAAAGGATGAGAAAGAGAGTGAACAGTGGGAGGAACAGGGGGTAGAAAGATTGGAAGAAGAAAAAGGAATCGGGGATTGGGGTCAGGTCCATTAATATGAATCATCAGCAGAACCCCACAGTGGATCCATCTGTGGTTGTACACAGCCCAGAAACAATTCACAGCCTTGACAACGGGCCATTAATAGGTGAACAAAAAAAATACTTATGCACAGATTCCTAGTTCAAGGTTTCTATTGCATTGCCATCTTTTCTTCCCCACTATGGTAGTGAATGCAGTGCAAAAATCAATAATCAGTAACTAACCCTAAGTCCTAAGACATGGTACTTTGATGGTGAAACATGTATTTGGTGTGCGCTGGGTGTACATTTTTGCAGTAAGCTTTAGTCTTATACTGAAGAAAAACACATTGTTATTGCCAGCTGCAATCTCATGACCTCCAACAAGAAAAGACTTTGAGTCCTCTCTGGGACCACTTTTTTTAATTTTTGACTTATCCTTTTCTGTTGCTGTTTGGTTAAGTTTAGACATAAAAACCCACATGGATAGGTAAACATTAAAAAAAAATTCACAATTTTTAACATATTTCAACTCACATTTCTCCCGTTTGTAACAAGCTTCCTTTCCTTGGTTATGACAGTTACACATCATTGGTTACCATGGTTATGCATCCTATGACTGGCAATATCAGTAGAGCACTTTGCCCCATGGTATCCATTTCAGATGCTAATGGATCCCAATTATGTCATCGGACCTCCCGCATGATGAAACATTAAGCAAGAGGTTGGGTGTTACAATATAATGCCAATGGATTTTAACTGAGTATTAGTATGTGATGATACAGAAATGAGAACAGTTTGCAAAAAGGGCCCCTGAAAAGGCAGATCCTGGTCTAAATTTATTCAGCACTTATTTTGGTTCAGGTCTCTAATCCTCATAATCCTTTAGACTGGTACTCGATATGGTGTTGTAATAAGTAGTGCAGTACATGGTTTTGCATTATTCAACTGAAATAAGCAAGGCCTTCCCTTTTCCTCTGCTCCGTCCATTTTAAATGAAAGCACCCTCTGATTCACGGTAGAATTCGTGGAATCCTCAAACCATGACACCTCCACATGAGGTTCTTTTCTTGGAATTCTGTATTTAGTTTATGTCAAACATGTCCTGTGTTCCGGTGTCCAAATAACTGAATTTTACACTCATTTGTCCAAAGAGCATTATTCTAAATCCTGGCATTCTTCCTGGCAAACTTGAGTCTGGCCTTCATGCTTCTCTTCGACAGCAAAGGTACTTGAGTAGTCTCTTGTGAGAAGCATGGACTTTCCCATCAACAGCAGAAAGAGCCTGCTGTAGGCGCCGTGATGACATTTTAGAGTTTTGGGAGACTTCTTTTAGCATCTTGCGGTCTTGCTCTTGAGGTTAACTTGTTGGACATTCAGACCTGGGCATGTTGTTTCCAATGTCTTCCACTTGTAGACTGTTTTCTGGACAGAGGAATGACTGATTTAAAATTCTTTTGAGATCTTTTTAAATCCCTTACCTGTCTCATTAGCTGCTGCAATATTCTTTTTGAAGGCCTCAGACAGCTCTTTTGATCTCACCATGGTGTTCACTCTCACTTCAGCAGTTAGGACCACACCAAATTAAGTGCATGAGGTTTAAATAGACTAAGCCTCCTTCAAAATGCTGAGTAACAATGTTGTAATCATGCACATCTGATGTGATACGCCATGTGTGATTCTAGCCATTTTCAGTGGAAATAAATGTATTAAATAAATGTGAAATGAAATAAATTTAATTCTTACCAGAGATCGGATTTTCTTCAATAATTACATTTTACAGACAATTTAAAAAAATCTTCTGTTTTAATTGTTTAGTTATATTACTTCAATATCCTTGTATTGTTGAATGGATGGATATGGATATTTATATTAAATATCCATATGAACAAAGATGTAAAAAGATGTCTTGTTTTGTGTAATAGAAAGAAGCCCTCCCAATAATAAGCAGTGGTCAGTCTGTGGCTATTTATGTGCTGCATGTCTCTACAGCCCACAGCATCCCAGACACCAAATATTTGGATGCTTGGTCTTTGTCTCTGCCCGTTGGAGAACATGAACTTTTATTGAGAATGATTTAACCCTTATTATACATCTTTCCTGTGCTAATGTGTCTATGTCAGCCTAAACACAGCCCCATAGCTAGCATTATATGTGAGCTGGCCCAACTTCCAACTTCACTAACCCTCCAAATGGCACTGCCTTTTTATTTCCTTATAGCAGAAATGTATATTTTAACATTTTAGAAATACGTTACAACATGGTATATCAGCTTTAGGTGGAAACCAGCGTGTTAACTTCCTGCTAAGTTTTAAAACCACTAAATCTTGTAAATCCTCTTCCTCATGGATGCCTGGATGTTAAACTTTATTGTAACACCTGGGAGAACAGCCACACCAATCATTTTATTGGAGCTGAAAGAATCTGGACCATTTTTAATTCTCAGTGGTGCCTTAGAGTTTATTTGAATTTGGAAACCGAAGGAGTGTTTGGACTCAGAAACAGCTAATTACGTTAGACTTAATAAGCAGCTTTACAAGTGCTTTTTTCCCCCACCAACTTTCATTTTCCAACTTTTTCGGAATATTGTTTTTAAAAAACGGCCAGACAGTTGGTGCTGAATAATCTCTTTTCATGGATACTTTTAACAGCAAGTGGTCTTCCTTGAGGCAGAGGTAAATAGCATGGGAACACACACCTACCCACACACGCACACGGACAAGCTCAGGTGAATGCCAGTCAGACTGGGTGTTGAATAATTCGGGTATATAGTATCGATCTTATACCCAGTAGAGGAGCTGATTTCTACGAGGAGAGTTTTGCATTATACATTTTTTGTTAAACATAAGTATAAAATACATAAAGGGAGAAAATGGAGTCACTAATTTAAAGGAAATTTGCCATTTCTCAGGCACAGTGATGTGAAAAAAAAAGAGGTTATGGAATAGAGAGGTCTTTAAAACTCAATTCCAATGTAGAACAAGGTGATTAAAAAGAAAAGAATATTGATAAAATATGTTATTGCCAACTAACAGTTGAACCATTGTGGTCTAATCAGGGGACTGAGTAGACTAAAATCACCATTAGTGAATGAAATTCACACAGCATATGCATCGAATAAGAATCTCACACCAGTTTGAATCTCAGCAACCCTGACGTCAAGCTGAAGGTCAGAGGTCACGTTTTCCGAAATGCTTGTGAACACAATAACTCAAGAATGATCTAATGCAGGATGTTCAAAGTCACACCATAAATGCATGCTGTTCAAGCTAGAGCCATACACATGCTTGTTCACTGACATCACTATAACAACACCCCCCTTCAAAATAAAGTAGTATAATTCATTAAATGGCATCTTGAGGTACAAGAGGAAAAGAATTCAGCTCAAGCTTCAGCCTCCGTTATTCTCATCCAAGAGGCCTACTCATGCACCAGTTTCTGCTCAACAAGTGTCGCTGTCAACCAAGAATGTGTCTGTGACTCCTCAGAGTGAGCCCTTTATCTAGAGAAATGCATTTAGAAATCTTTTTTTTATGCGGGCCACAGTGCTGGTTTTTAGGCAGACAGTACAGATAAATATTATTACTGGGTGTCGTTTTTGTGATGTGGGCACAATTCCAACTTTTTTTGTGTTGCTGAGTCTGCCATTCCTCTCTCGTTCTGTGTCTGTGTGTGCCCAAGGATATGGACACACACACACACACACACACGCACACGCGCACACACACGCGCGCACACACACGCGCACACACACACCTACACACACACACAGGCACACACACACAAACAGACTGTGTGGTTACTGTATGTAGCTGCTGAGCCAGGCTATGTGTAATTTTTAATTTTATTGAGGATGTTAGGGCTGGAAAACCTCTCTCTCTGTAGCAAACCTGGACATTGTATTGCCCTCTGGCCAAATCCAGGCCTTTTGTTGTCCTGGACCGGCCTGTGTGAGCTCAATAGAAAAATTGGGATTCAAATAAGTATACGTCATCCAGTTTGTCCCATTTCAGCCATCAAACACTCTCCATTAGAGACTGACTGACAATTTTTTTGTGCTTTTGTGGAAAATCATAATAGGAAGTTGTTGTTTTATTTGTATTTTTTTTTAAATGTGTGCAAGTAAATGCAGCTTACTTTAGATGTCCTGGAACCAACATTTATGAGTGATGTGAGTTTACTAGCCCTGAAGGTGTGTTGCATTACAACATAAAAGCAAAAAAGAGCAAAAAGAGAAATTGATGCAGAATGTACACTTTTGAATAAGACATGGACTTTTATGTATTTATTTACTAAAGTCAGAGGTAAAGCTGTGTGCTTAGTTTGTGGAGAGCAGATTGCTGTGTTTAAGGATTACAGTTTGAATCACCTTCACAAGACTGAACAAACAGAGAAATTCATGAACGTGACTGATGCAGAGCGGGAATGTACATCTGAACCTTTACTAGCAAAGCTAGTACACACGCACGCACGCACGCACACACGCACGCACGCAGGCACGCACGCAAACACACGCACACACACACACACACACACACACACACACACACACACACACACACAAGCAAAAACCCCAGAAAGCAATTCTCTGATGGAGAGTTTATCAAAGAGTATTTGCTGGACTCTGCTGTGCTAATATGCCTTTAGAAAAAAACAAGCATTTATGTACCCTCGCTCCAGGTGAACCTTAACAAGATGGCTCGAGGACATACGGGGAATCTGGTGCTTCAGTTGAAAAACAAAGCACACAATTTTGACTTTTTCTCCTTGGCTCAGGACAAGAGCTGTGATGTCCATGAGAGAGCCCAGTTACTCATCTTTGTATGGGAGGCAACAAAAGAGTTTGAAATTAAAGACCTGTTAGCATTGTGCTCTGTGAAAAGGACTGCAAAAGGAAGTGATTTGTTCAAGGAGATAGCTGCACGCCTGAATAGGCAGGGCATAAATGGAGCAAACTAGTAATCGACAGCGGTCCAAATCTGATGGATTTGTATCTGATGGATAAAAGATGATGTGACTGACATGAACCCGGAACTGGAACTGGTATTTTTACACTGTATTCAACACTAGGAGGTATTCTGTTAGCAAGTGCAAAAAAAATTAGACATGCTGTTGATGTAATTAAAACAGTTAACTTCATGGGGGCAGGAGCACTGAATCACAGTTAGTTTGTTGCACTTTTGAAGGAGAATGAGACTGAAAATGGCTTCCACACAGCTGTAATGTGGCTCTGCTTGGGCAAAGTACTAAAAAGTGTACCTGAGAGCAGAAATTCAAGAGTTTTATGAAAAGAAAGGCAAGGGCATTCCAGAGCTCTCAGATGCAGAATGGATGACAGATCTTATATTTACTGTTTATGTGACTGATCTTGGAAACCATGAACTAGAAAGAAGCACATGCTGGGAATGAGAAATGTGGCCTACGGTATAAGGAATGGGAACAGAAACAGATGCTGACAAAGAATAAGGGAAGACAGTATGTACACAGAAGGGTGGGGAAGTGGGGACAGCAGAGGAGAACGAGACAGAGCTGAACTAAATTACAGAAGACTAGACAAGTAAGCAAAATTAGAAACAAAGCTCAAGGAACAATTAACTCACAAAGAAGAAGGAAAACAACTGAAAACAGACGTTAACTTACACGGGAGGGTTGACGCATGAGGATAGAACACAGGGGGAGAACTAAACTCTAAAGCTACAAGGGATCAGGAACAGGACTAAATATACTAAGGGGGGGGGATGCATGAAAAAATATAAGCACCAAGTAAGCCAAAAATCACATAGTTTATTTAAATAAAATGCAAAAACAACCTCAAAAACTGAGTAAACTGACCCAGGACCATGACAACATGCACCAAAAAACAATAAATAAATAAATAAAATAAAATTGATCAAAAATTGAGTTCAGCTTGTTGGTGTGATCCTCCACAATGGTCCCAGTTTCTCATGTGGCTTCTTGGAAGCATCAATCACACACCCCTGCACAAGAGGTTTGAACATCCTGATTGGTCAGTTGTGTGTATGAAAAACTAGTCCATACACCAGGCTGTATGAGATATTGTCAATGCTGGTCTTGGTGTTTGTAAAACTCCCCGTAAAGCTGTATGAGACTTGTATTATTAAAGTGTAGTGTATTTAGGGAAGTATAGTTTCAGAACTTTGGTTTTGGACAGGCTGGGTCAGCCCGATTTTCTCTGTCCCAACCAGTGGTGATTGCTCTAAGACTGCAAGGGAAGCTCAGCTTCCCCTAAAATGTCCAAAAATAAGTGATCAAATATATACTGTTGTGTGTACATGTCATTGACTAAATATGCGCTACAACGCGCTCAACTTTTGTTCACAATCAGCTTCTTATCACTGGTAACGACGCGGCTTTCCTCTCACACAATCCCGCAGCTTCACAGCGCTTTAAACAGCGTGGAGGCTGAGCGTCCACAGAGTCCATTAGCGCAGCCTAAACTGCTGCGAAACGAGACGAGTCATTGGATAAATGCTGGCCTTTGTCCCGCCCACGGCGTCTCTGGGGGTCTATGGGGCAGTGGGCTGGCCTCGGCGGGCCCGGACGCTCAGCTTCTGCATGATGATTGGATGATCTGTATGAGGCTGAATCCCTTTTTGATTGGCAGCGGAATG
>VUQK01011462.1:0-11549 GCA_015106715.1 Bujurquina vittata
TTTTCACACAGGGCCATGATGGTTTGGATTTTTTTTCACCTTTACTAATCAACACCTTCATTTACAACTTGCATTTTGTGTTTACTTGTGTTGTCCTTGACTATTGTTTAAATTGGTTTGATGTTCCGAAACACTTAAGTGTGACAAACATGCAAAAAAAACAGGAAATGAGGAAGGGGGCAAACACTTTTTCACACCACTGTACAAACACTGCTGTGACTTCATTAGCAGATGAGTGGTGCTGTGTGTCCAGGAGAAATCATCACTAATGTAAGCGCTACAGGAATTTGAAGGTGTTCCCCCTCTCCCTGCTTGGATCAACCGTCATTTCCTTAGTCTTGCTGGAATTTAAGGAAAGATGGTTGTCCTGGTACCATGTCACCAGGTCTTCTCGTGAACTTCAAATTATGGACTTCAGATTGTTTGGAAGTGAGCTTATAACCCTTCCCAGACTGATGGGCAGCAACACTTGCATCTCGAAGATCATTGCCAATGTCTTTCCTCCCTTGTGTTAATACACACTTGAGTGCTCCAGACCTACAAACTGCAAAAATGTCAGCTTTTACAGAGGTGCTCACAAGTGCTGGTGATCTTAATTACCCTCTTAATTCCTATGGAAGCAGTGTAAATGTGTGCTTAGGTTTTTCACACACTAATTCAGAATTTTGGCTTAATTTTTGTTAAATAATTAATAACACAGTGAAATGTGCTAAAGAGTAACTTTCAGCATGAAGCAGAAAATAATATAAATGGGAGTACATACCCATTTCTGGCTCAGAGGGTGACTACAGGACACACATAAGCATCATCAGTCCACATGCAGTCAAGATAAGGAGTCTCTTACTGCATCTGACAGAAATGTGTGCAATTTCCTGTTGGAGCCTTTAATAAATGAAAATGTCCATCACGCTTGGGTAAATGAAACCTTATATAACGGGCTGGTTTGTGTCTCAGTTATGGCAACTTTATGAATATGAATTTTAGCAAAATATTTGTGATGACATATTTGTGATGTAGTTATTTAAACCTTTATTTTAAATGAATATTGTGTTCCCATTCAATTTTAATTTGTAGAGCATTTGTTTTTCCCTTTCTTTAGCAGCATCAGAGCTGGACAGATGATCTGCCTCTGTGCCAGATGTGTGGGGTTGGCACAGCACCCAATTGTGTGTACGGCCCTGATGGCAAAGGAACGCAGAGCCACCCCAATGAGGACGGACACCTCAGGTTCAGGTATGTGAGATGAGACCGTACCGAGGCCGAAGACAAATAAAGAGCATCGTTTTGAACTGTGAAGGATACAAAGCGACTTTATTGTAGTGCAACAATTTCAAATACAGAGGTGGAAACATGCATAATGCATTCACTTTGAAGGTGTTTGTTTTCTTGGCTCAGTCCTTTGCTAATGTTGTTTGGAAATCTGCTGACTCAAATAGCCATCCACTTAAAACTTTACTAAGATTTATGCTCAAACATCTTGTCTATTGCAGTGTTTCTTGCCAAAATGGTAAAATCTTGAACTGTTTCTTATTTAATTTAAGAGAAAAACAACGTCCGTTACCACCTGTAGACAAGCAACAGTGACTCTTCAGGAAGACAGTTGGGCAAAACTCATAAAAATTTAGTTTTTAAATGTGCAAAAAGTGAGTTCTGAGCATGGGGTGTCCAGTTACAGCTCAGTAATCCAGTTATCATTACTGATTGTATGGACATGAAAGCAGACAGCAGGTTCTGCCAGAGAAACGTGTTGAGCAGGCTTACGTCACGGCTGCAGACTTGGCTTATCTGATGATGTGTAAATGAATCAGTTTTATCCAAATGTTCTCACATCTACAGTTATTACTGCAACAAACACCCAAAGGACATCAAACGATACCACAGCTATGAGAATAATGATAAAGGATGTTCTTTTTATCCAGTTTTTGGAACACGTGTGTTTGGGTTTTTTTCCAGAGGTGAGGACGGCTGCTTCCTGTACGGGGTGTTTAACGGTTATGATGGAAGCAGAGTGGCCAGTTTTGCTTCCCAGTGTCTAACAGCTGAGCTGCTGCTGGGGCAGCTGAACTCCGGTCACACAGACAACGACGTCCGCAGGATCCTCACACAGGTCTGCGCTTGTGTGTCTGTGTTTTATCTTTTGTGTTGCATCTTTAAACAGTTCAGTAACTTGAAATTAACTGGTGTAACTTGTCTAGAAGCATTTTTTTTTCTCACGTTTGCAGTCAGTTAAGGCAGAGCGTGTGGCAGAGGGGACAAAACACTCCACACACAAAACTCACAGATGAATCGTTATATGTTTAGACTACAGTCAGGGTATTTTAAAAATAAAGTTACATTTAAGTTGTTAAGGTTTTCAAAAGCCACTAAAAGTGTATTTCAATAATGCAAATGCTTTATAAAATAGTCTTTTTATTTTCAGATGGAAACACAAAAAGCTCATTTATCACCTATACTCAGACTGGATAAAGGCTGTTTTTGCTAAAACAACTTTTCCAAAACACGTCATTAAGAAAGTCTGGAGAAAATCCAGTCTTATCTATTTATTAAAATAATCCTCCCTCAAGGAACTGTGGTGATTATTTTAATAAAGGAATAAAAGTGTAAAATCTCATTCTTTTAAGATATTGACTACTTAAGCCTGTTGTTTGAATTTTCCCCTCATTAAAAAACCACTTACAGATATTAATTAAACTATAATTAATATGGAATGCCTATTTAACTTTTTAATACTTGTTTAATGCGACATTAGAGTTGCTTTTGTTTTGTTTTTGCTTTAAATGGAATGGAATATAACAGTGCATTTATTGGCCAATCAGAAAAAGATAAACATGAAGTACCTGTAAACTGAAATGAACCATATTCCTGCACGTAGAGTTTACTTGTGTGGGCCACCCAGCAGTCTGTGCTCTGATCTTCAGATTATTATAACTCACGTTTCACTAATCCTCCATTTATTTAAATAAAATAAATGGAGGATTAGTGTTCTAGAGGAAGAGAAGACATTGAGTTGACATTTCCGTGCTGTTAAGTGTTCAGTAGTGACACTCCTGCTTGTTGCTGCTGCTGCAGGCATTTGATGTGGTGGAGAAGAGCTACTTTGAAACCATAGATGATGCGCTGGCTGAGAAGGCTAACCTGTCCAACTACCTCCTGCCGCACAATGAGGTATGAACACTTGGGGTTTCTCTTTTGGTTCCCATAGCAACCTTGGATTTAGGCTTTGACGTGAGCTAATATATTTAGGCATGGAAGAATGAGCTTATTATTTTTTTTTAATTTGGCTCATCTCTCTCTTTCATTAGATAAGCTTGTCTTGGTTTCAGTGAAGAAACCTGGCAGGTGTGTAGTTCAGATTAAAATGAAGGCTGGAGATGGTTGTGGTCTGATCAGCGAGGACCCACTGAAGGGCTGTGGCATCGAGGGGGGGTAGTCCACTCCTGTCCCACATTTCATCTTAATTTAGAGTGCATTCGTAACTCCCGCCGTTGCATATAATACTGTATTTAACTTAGATTTTCAAAGACATTTTCAAAGACAAGTCATTATGGTTGCACTTGGTGTTTGTCTAATTCCCCCTCTTTTTTTTCACCCCTTCATTTTCTTCTTCCCCTCTTCCTACTTTCCCATCTTCTGTCCTGCTCCCACTTGCTTCATTTTGTTCTTCCTCTCCCTCTTGCTCTCGCCTCTCGGACGATCAGAATGTTCCATTTCACCAGCTTTCTCCTCAGAGTCAGAAGATGCTGGAGCGACTGAAGGAACTGGAGCAGGAGGTGTCAGGAGGTGCCACAGCTGTGGTGGCACTCATTCTCAATAACAAGCTCTACATTGCCAGCGTTGGTAAGTTTACATGTTTGCTAAAGCTTTGAATCTGGTTTTGATAGCGATAATGCTTAGATTTGATGTTTGAGTGCACTTGATAATTTGCAACAAAAAACAGACGTCAATGCCACCAAAAGACCAGCCAGCAGCAGGCAGCCACTTCACAATCTGCTTTACACCAGTAGGTGTCAGGCTTCACACAGATTTGTGTTTGGTTATTGGCTACTCTGAAAATAAGAGGCCACTTTCAGTATGAAATTACATGTTATCTCTACAGTATAAAACCTGCATTATTGGGCAGCTGCTGCAACAAGAGGCTGTAACATTGATGAGTAGATATTTTATCTCATTAAATATTAAATATAGTGTCTATGTATAGTTATGACATGCACTTGTTCACTGATGCATGCAAACTATACCTCGCTTTTTAAAGATTGGAGAAATGTCTGTGTTGCATCCTGAGGCTTTGTCATAGTTTGGCACAGCATTTCAGCCAGTGGTGTTGGGGCTCTTGTCAAAACGGATGAATACAGAAAAGTATCGTCAGATTTTGATCCACTGTGCAATGCCATCTGATTGGCAGCAGCTTCTTTTTTCAGCATGGCTGTGATCCTAAACACACTGCCATTGCAGTAAAAGCATACCTGGATAGAAAAGCACACAGTGGAAGACTGTCAGTCATGGATTGGCTTCCACACAGCCTGGACCAGTGTGGCATCATCTTGACAGAGAACGGAACAAAAGGCAGCCAACATCCAAGGAAGAGCTTTGAATGACCTTCATGAAGCCTGGAGAACCATTCCTGAGGACTGCTCAAAGAAATGACAAGAAGGCTCCCTCAGAGAGTTTAGAGTGCGCTGAAGAATAAATGCACTCATACCAAATATTGACTTTCAAGCTCAATCATTGCACCTATTTCTCATTTTCCTATCAAAATACAAGGGTTGGCTCAAGACTTTGGCACAGTACTGTAAATGATAGCAAATATCCTTAATATAGATACCTCAGGCATGCACCTCTGGCTGTGATCATAAAGACCCGCCTGCTGTTCAGGCTTTTTGTTTGAGTGGGGCAGCCGATCTGAAACGGAGAGGAGCTAAAACAGTTTGTTTCAGCCGGTGGATGAACTGAGGGGTCTAGTAGAGGTCAAATAATGATTGTTTTGAACTGTAAATCATACAACACTGTAATAGAATAAAAATGAGCATAATAGGCCCACTTTGAAGTATTCTTATTGTAAACAATATTTGACCGTCTGTACAGTGTCCTTTACTCCTCCAAGCATACCTTTGTGGAGTCATTGTGGCCGAATGACTCAATCTTTGTCTCGTCCGACCATAAATCTTTACTCCAGAAGGTATTTGGCTTGTCCGTGTTGGCAGCTGCAAATTTCAGCTCAACTTGAAGGTGTTGAATTTGGAGCAGGGGGTCGGCAGCCTCCCAGCCCATGATGATGTAAAACTGGCATTCATGCCCATGATGAGTCTGTGTAACTTTCTGACTACAACTGTATGTATCAACAAGCACCATTTTGACAGTGTATATTATATCTGCCCTGTATATACATAAGGACAAAATTTTGAGCACCCTGCTGGTAAAAGTGCTCTCCATACTGCCCAAATCGTTTATTTCTATAGCAAACAAGGAATGTGTTGCCACATGCTGTGTTTCCTGCGGCCCACAGACAGATGGAGCTACGGAAGGATATTGACTCTTTTAATTCAAACCATATCTACAATGTCCGTCAATATTTTTGAATCCCTGCTGCCAAGTCAGGCTCCTGCAGACAACAGCTGTAGGGCTAGGATCATAATAGCTTGTTCTGCCTGCATGATTTATTGTGCGCGTTTATGTGTACTTTAAGCTTCAGAGCAGAAAACAAGCGTCTACCGTTAATATTTAAATACACAAACCCACAGGCTATTTTGGATCCTTTGACTGTGAGAAAGTTCAAATGGGACAGCGGGGTGCAGTTCTTTTCCACACAGCTTTGAAGAGCGACAGCGATTCCCTGAAGGATTTCAATTTAATAATGATCAAAGCTACGGCCAAAGGCACCCACTGCTGCATATTGAGCTTTGTTTCAGATAAATGTGAACACTGGATATTCTTATTTTTGGTTGATTTGTTCACTAATCTAGTGGATGAATCGTACTCATTCAAAATACCCCAGTTTTATAAACCTTTAAAAGCAGCGCTTCCCGATTTGATGCTAGGGGCAAAAAGAGCCCCTCACTCTGCCTCTGAGTTAAATTTTCTTTTGTCTTCAAGGACGTGGCACAGGGCAGAATATGGGGGGGTAGTAATTAGTAAACGGTAGAAAGGAGGACCATTCTGCTCTCTGGTGCTTTGTGTGAGGGGTGGGGGTCAAGAGTTCAAAGTTGACCGAACATGAGGCCTAGGGAGGTTTAAACATAGGAGCAAGTGTGCTTGAAAATCACTCGCAGCTGTGTGTTGATGTGAAACGCATTTGACAGTTAAGGTCATGGAACCCATGTTTTGAGCTGCAAGTTGGAGTGTTTGGAAAAGGGGGAAGGGCACCGATATATAAACATTCAATATCAGAAATGGGTGGCTGTTCTCTACAGATTAACAGACACGCATTTTTCTGACTAACACATCAGATTTAAGCTCAGCACTACCTGATTAACATAGGAGGGGACAGAGACCCCTCCCGGTGTGATGTGGCTGATTGGATGCCCTTCTCTGCAGATCAGGTGAACGGCGCACACACAACTGCAGTCATTTTTGGAACATAAAATTTGGTTGGAGGCGGGGGTGGTTTGGAATTACGCCATGCTTCAGCTCAGTGGCCCCAAACTATTAATATAAAAGTGAATTAATCATTTATCTCTCCCTGCTCAGCTTTTGTGTGGCTGCGGACGCAAATAATTAATATTTAGCTTTTTAAAAGTACCACAGTGTCTTGGCTCGTTAATTGATGGAGAGCGGGACCTGTGAGTAACCTCAGAGTCTCTGCATGATTAATGCGTGCAGAAATTAGAGGCCCAAATGGCTCATGAATATGAATAGGGGCTGAAAAAAGAAGAGTCAGTATTTTTTTCATTAACATTTATTTGTCTTGTTTTTGTTTGAAAACCCTTTTTGGGGCATAAAGGTGAAAAATGTTAAATTAAAAATGTAAGTTGGACCTTGAGGCAGCAGTTTATTGGCACCTGTATAATAAATACAGTCCTATAAATGCACACCAACATGATTAAACCTGTTTACAAAGCTGGTTTTGGTTTTTATTGCTTATTTAGCTTTTCCAAGACAAGGCGTGTCTTGTATTATACATTGAATTGTATTATAGATTACAGCTGTGTATGATTAAAGGCATGGCTGTTTTAGCACGTAGCTGTCTGCCAGCCTTGTTGTACCTTGCTGTAGCCTATCAGCTGGAGGTGGATACATCCCACCTTCTAATGTAGTCTGTATGGGCTGCATGTCGTTAAGCCAGACAAACAACTTCACTGGCCAGATGTCATTAGCTTTGGTGGGTCATGAAAACACAGAAGGGCTTTTTACAGGAACTAAACAATAATAATAATAATCTGTCCTGAAGGGTTACTGATGTAGTGCTTTTTTCCTTAAAGTAACACAGAACCAGAGGACTGACCATTGGGTGACCCTGACACTGCTGCTCTACTAATAGTCGTGTTTTTAAACAGGACAGGCAAACCACTGAAATCAGCTTTCAGTATAATTCAGCTCACTAACCAGCACAATTAAACACAGTCTAAAAAAGGCCCTGGAGTTACTCTTACCTGAAAGTGTCAGTGAAAACATTGGCAGCACAGGCATATGTCTTGTTAATGGCAGACATTTGGACTTGTTGAACACAGATTAAAGTATAACAATAATGGCTGCTTTCCATTTACACGTGCCAGGACTTTGACATTTTAATTTAACCTCTTAAAACCCTGTGTCTACATATGGGGGATATTACATTTTGGCTCTGCAGCACCTTATACGTCATTCTGCTCGATAGTGTTTTATACTTTGTTATGCAATGTTGACTTTGTTGTGTTATTCTGTAAAATAAACCATAAACTGTCTCCTGTTCCACCGTTTTATTATTATTATTATTTACAAAATTATGTAACATCCATGTAACAAAATATAACTTCCTGTTTGAAGGGAATGCTTAGTTTACATACACGTCAGGTCCATCTAATCACAAATATCTAGGAGAAATTAAAAATGCGAAGTGGAGCTCAAGTTTCAGAAAAATCACAGGAGCAACTGATATTATTAAGCACCTGGACTTGAAAAAGACCAGTTGTGTATATCAGAGTCCTTGCAAAAAATGTTGTGCTATCTTGTTGATTTTAAGCTAACTTTAAGCTAACTTTAAATATGTTTTGCTTCCAGGAACTAACCGAGTCCTGCTGTGCAAGTCCAGCAGCGACGGCCAGAACCAGGTGCATCAGATTGGTCGACCGCACAGTACTGACAACGAGGATGAGCTGCAGAGACTGGCGGCACTGGGTGAGACGCATCGATCTGTGTATATATGCAGAGATGTCCCCGAAGTTAAACTGGTGTAATAATAGAAATAAAAGCAATGCAAGAAATTTCACATGAAGCAAACACTAGAGTTGAAAAAGATGCGGATGCTCAGTATGTGAGTTTGAGAATTTTAAACTGGATCTTGAACACTTCTGGGAGCCAGTGAAGGGACATAAGTAATGAGACCATCTGTAAGACCTAGTAAGCAGCACAGTTCTGAAGAGCCTGCAAGCAACCGAGAGCTCGCTTACTAAGTGAGAAGGGAAATGCATAGCAGTAGTTGAAAGGAGAAGAAAGATGAGCATGTGTAAACATCTCTAGCGCGTCTCTTGAAAACTGTTGCTCTCAGTTTATTGGTGTTAGACGATAAAATCTAAATTTAGAGTTGCTCAGTTGTGGGTGTATAAACCATGAACTTGACACTCAAGAGTTCAGATACTTTGAGCATCACCATGCATCTTCACACTTATTTTTTATTTTTTTTCTCTTAATACATTTTTTGCTGTTGTTGATTTTGGTCCTGAGTGAAAGACAGAAATTGATCTTTGTCACATTAGTACAGAAAAATATTATATTAGCCGGGTAACAGACACACCTTACTTTGCATTTCATGCCTCGCATTTTGTGCTTGATATAAAGCGCAACACAGACACAGCAATAGATAGAGACACGCGGGGATATTCATCCATGGTGGATAGCCAGGCTAATGGTCCAGTAATGAGGGTTGCAGATATAACAAAAAATACATACATCGTAATTAGCTTTGTCGGTAGAACAACGTGGCGCAGCCTGGCCTGGTAATGGATAAAATGGGGAAATGGCCGCATTGTTGTGGGGGTTTCAGCATTTCACAGCACACCATTAGAGCAGACAGAGCGCTCTGCCTCTCTTTGTTCTCTTGTCTCTGGCTGGGATTCACATTATTATTCCATTGTTCAGGTCCTTCTCTTAATGATTGGGAAAAAAATGTCATCCCATTTACTTAGACCAAGGTGACCCCCCCCCCCCGCATTTTCATCCAGCCTCAAACACATATATGCACCCCTCTCTCTTCCCATCCCCGTCCCCACCTCCTGCTTTCACTTATCATTTGTGCGCTTTTGCTCCCTTCTCCCCTTCAAAAAAATAAGTAAAAATCTGCTAAACTTTTTTTCTCTGAAAACCATCTCTTGTATGCATTCATTTTCTGTGTCTCCATTTTCCCTCCTCTCCTGCAGGTTTGGATTCAGCTCGTATAAGACAAGCGGGCCAGATAGCAGGACAGAGCAGCACCAGGAGGCTCGGAGACTACAGAGTCAAATTTAACTACAACGAGACCGACCTGCTCAGGTGAAGCCAAAAAAAAAGCACAAAATAGTTGTTTTGTGATTTTTTTTTCCCTTCATTTAATCCACCGTATAATGAATCAAATGAAAACATAGATATAAAGTGCGAATTTACCAGTTGGTAGAGGCATATAACTGCTGTGTGTGTGTGTGTGTGTGCGTGTGTGTGTGTGTGTGCGTGTGTGTGTGTGTGTAATAATGCCTGGATAGGAATCTGTCTCCATATTATGATCTTTATTATCAGATCAGATTGTGTTCTAGCCTCTCCCTCGCCACATCTGAGCCTCTTGAAATTCCACTATCAGCCCCCCCCCAATATACACGCACACACACATGCTTCTCTCTTCATATTCTTGTCAGCTGTCGAGGCCAGCTGAATCAAAAACCTTGGAATCATTTCAATTATGATCCTCAATAAAACACATAATAGAGTCTTTATAGAATTTCCTCCTTTGTGCCATCAAAGAGAGTGCAGGAAATTTGATGTGAACAATGTGAGCGCTTCTTTGGATCTATAAGATTAGCTGGTTTATTATATAGAGGTCAGGGACACTTAAGTCTCTCTTTTATCTTAGGTTCTCCCTCTGTCACCATCCGTCAGCATCTCTTCCAGCCTCGACTCTTACTTTCTTTCCTTTTATCCGTCTGATATGACTTCATCTGCTGAAATATCTGTCCTCCTTCACCATCAGTGCGGCCAAGTCAAAGCCAGTTATTGCAGAGCCAGAGATTCATGGCGGCCAGTCTTTGGAAAGCATCACAGGCTTCTTGTTGCTGATGTCAGAGGGTCTGATAAATGCCCTCGAGTCCGCCCACGGTCCCGAGCAGGCCAATCAGGTTAGAAGATTCATTCTGATGAGATCTTTTCACTTCAGCTGATTTGTTCCTACATTTTTTTTCTTCATCACCTTCTACCCTTTTACCTCCTTTATTAATATTTTCTTTCTTTCAGGTTTTGTGTTCTAGGCTACGTTGAGTGTCCATTGCTGTTTCTGTTTCGTTTATTCTGATGAGCTCCTTTTTCTGTCTTAATTCTTTTCCTTACTTCTTCCACTGTTACGTTAACCTTTCTTTCTATAACCTCGCTGTCTATTGTAGGAAATTGTTGCCATGGTAGCAGCAGAACTAGCCCAGCAGACCAGTCTGGAGGCGGTGGCTCAGTCCGTCGTCGAGCGGGTCAAGCGGCTTCACCACGATGTCTTCGTGTCCGGCCGTCAGAGGGCAACTTACTGTTCTCGACACGAAGACATGACCCTGCTCATCCGCACACTCAACTACCCACTGGCTGATGCAGCGCTCACGCCCACGCAGGGTAGGATATGGCATTTAGGGATCGATTCGCATCTTGTGCAAAGCGTGTCTAAGGAGTGGACGTCTGTTCTGGCTACACCAACACAATATTCCTCATTTAAAACTTTAGGAAGTTAGTCACATTATGATGCATTATTCATGCAACACCTTAAAAAAAGATTATGACAAGTGGTTCTCAACTCTAGCCAAAGGTGTCGGGCTACGGTTGGAGTGTTTTGCATATTGCTGAGCAAAAGGTTGTTTTTCTTGTCACTACAATAGCTGTGTAAGTGAAGAAGAAAAAAAACACCCCATAGAAGGCATTTAAAAAAAAAATAATGCATTGTGACACGTGTGTGTGTTTGTGTGTGTGTGTTCATTGTTATTCAAGTTTAATGTTTAACTTCAAATGATTAACTCTCTAATTTACTTCCCTGTGTGAGTTTCTTTTTCTACTTCTCCTCAAGTCATTTAACTTCTCTTCACTTTACCCTCCTGCATTTGAAAAACAGCACTATACGGTGGCCTGAAGTGGCTCATGGCTTAGGCTGGTCCTTGTTTGTATACTTCGTCCTCCCTGTGCTTCTGCAGATGTTCTTCCGT
>VUQK01011463.1:0-23222 GCA_015106715.1 Bujurquina vittata
TATATATTCCATTAGCTAAGGACCTCTTTAAAAAGATGAGGTGGAATGGGGTCATTTAGAGACCCAGCAGGCTTCATATGAACCTGAGGACCCTTATGATAGCAACCTTCTTGATAAAAAAGTTCATGATGTACTTTATAATAAATATGTATCAGTATTTGAGTTGTACTATAAAAACTGGATATTTCTCTTTCAGTGTCCTCTTTGCTCATCCTCTTGTTTCTAAGAGCATGTCACTCAGCAGGTCACTAATGCTCTTCAAGGATCCTTGATATCAGGGGACCATTAACAAGCCCTTGACTCTGCACCCTGCAAACTGTTGAAAATTCCTCATTTGTTTTCTCTCACAAATCAATATGAAGGACTGAGTGTGAAGGATGAATGAGTGGCAGAGGTAATAATTGGAATCTGGAGATAGGTGTTGAAAACATTAAAAAATGTGAGGAACATTATCTGAAGAATGTACTTCAAAGACTCACTTTCAAAGGCAAGCATTAATACAAACAGAATTACATTTTTGATTTGGGCCACATTACAGATATGTTGCAAGACCCAGACTGTGGCCCTTTCTGCAGTGCCTCACTAACTACAGCCTTATTAATGACCACATCTGAAATGAAAACAAGAAAAATGGAAAGCTGCAGAACACAGTGAGGTGAAGGGAAAGCATGCCTATCACTGCCTGTATTTTCAGAGGAAAGAGTATCTGCTGAGGGGAGAGAGAGAGGTTAATAATAACTGGTGATTAAATGCAGAGTGAAAACAGGGTGAAAGAAGGTGAATGAAAAGAAACAGCACATCATGGGAACCGCCAGCAGCCTAGGCCTATTGCAGCATAAAAAAGTAAAATCTACAGTAACTAAAACACCTAGTCAGAGTGCCAATGCTAAAATAAATAAATAAAATATAATGTATACACTATATATAAATCAATAAATCAAAGTATGTACAAAAGAATCCAGAATATAGCAGCAAGAAGATAAATACAAAAATTGAGTGTCACAGAAAGATGGCCTATACAGTTTTATGGAGAATGGTAGGAATGATTTCCTGAAGTGTTCTTTATGGCAGCGAGGTGTGGACTGGCTGAGACGGTGGTCCATAATGGAGAGCAGTTTGTTCAGTGACCTCCTGTCCTTCACTGACTCAAACGTCTCCAAATTCTGCCGAATGATGGTCCCAGCAGACAACAGCAGAGTTGATGCACTTGCTATCACAGACTGGTAGAAGATCTCCAGCATCTTGCTGCATGCACACATTAAAGGATCTGTGCTTCCTTAGAAAGTAGAGTGTGCTCATCCCCTTCCTATACACAGCATCACTGTTGGATGCTGTCTTCAGGCTAGTTAGTATCACAGGAAGTAAGTCTAGCTTTAATTTTGATGGATCAGACAAAATGTTTCCCAAAGTGTAAAATATTTCTGCTCAAAACATCTTAGCAGGAGGTGCTAATAGTGGTTATTAAGATGAGCTAGCATATGAGAAGAATTTGATTATGTTACTGTGTTAAAGTGGGAACAGCCTTTCCCCAATGTTGGATGGTTATATTTGACTTATAGGACTTAAAAATCAAACCACAGTTCAAGCAATGAGATTATGAAACGTCACCTTTTGTTACGCCATGCTGCAGAGGTTTTAATCTTCCATATGAAAATCAACATTAAAAGCAGTCCTAGAACAACGTGGGGCTAATTTCACATTGATGAGCTCCTTCAGTTTCCAGTCAGGGGCCTCATTTCTGCAACACACTTCAGTTATGGCACACCTACTTGATACAGAACGGTAATTACGGTCCTTTGCTCCTGCTTCCTCCTCCATGCTAGCAGTCGCTAGTCAGCAGATGTACGTAGATGAGACACGTGACATATTCAAAAGGCCATGGCATTAAACTTTAACAAACACATTACGCATTGGTTATTTTAATTCACTCCATCCTTCTGGTCTTCTTTTATTCTTACCATATCTATTTGTGTGTTGGCCTTACAGACGTGAGTGATGGTCACTGGGTTGGCCTTGTCTCTCTTTCAGGTAACTAGTGGGTGGCACTGACCCAGTATCAGATGCAGCACACCTGAGCATGTCAAGCTCAGGTGCACTATAAAAGCAGCCATGCAATCTACTAGAGGTCCCTGTTTGCCTCTTTGCTCCTCATGGTGGCTGTTTTGACTGATGCAATGTGTTGGGCTCTGGTTTTACTGCATTGATGCGCTGACATGAGTTCAGGTTATCTTTTAGCATTCTTTACTCAAGTTTCATGAAATTATTCAATAATCTTGCACGTCTGTGTGTGGTCTTCCTTCCTTCTCCAGTGGAACCACTGATCCCAGACAGCAAAGTGATCTTGATTGAGACCACTTGGCCACCTCTCAATAGCCCATCCCAGCTGAGGATTTTATTTATTGCTGTCATAACAGTAGTCATAGTGTCCATTTAGTGTGTCAGTAATTATTAGTAATAATAGGGGTAATTTATACAGTGAAAGGAATACACTGTATAACACTGTGTATCTGTATTGTATTTATACTAAGCATGAGGCTTTATATTGATTTATACACATATCATATTTATAGGAATGTTATATCTCAATCTAAGCCTGAAATGTTTTGAAATGTGATTCAGCAGACTGACCATGTTTGGATAAAATAAAATATTAGGGGGATATATTAAAAATTAGGAGGTTTATGTCTAAATATGACATTGTGACAGATGTCTTTAGCCTGGGGATGGCCGCATTATTGATTAGACCTGTCAGACCTGTCATAAGGAAAGTGTTACAGCGAGGACAAATGTGTGTTTCCAGTACACTCCAGAAAGCAGCCTGGTAAGTTGCTGGAAGTTGGTCAGTTGATGATCGGGTGTCAAAAGGGAACAGAGTATGCAAATTAGTGGTGATCAAATAAAGGGGCGTAGTTATTGCTGTGGGAATTTCTATATAAACCAAAATATGGGAAGAAAAACCCACGGGCCACTGAACCACAGCACCCCACCCCACTGAGACTGAGCTTCACAATAGAAACACTTGAGCAAAAAGGTTTGCCTGCCATAATGAAACTTGTGTAATTTATTTGCAACTTGCATGTAAAGAATAGACACTTATGGGGCAATTCTCATCAGGGCTTGATCAAGTCCAGTGTTCAAAAAAACGTGATTGGAGTTGCAAATCTAAGTTCCCAAGTCCTGTTCTGAAGATCCTTTCTCTGGTTAAGCAGTACCACAAGCACCATGATAAACTCTGAATGGAAGTACGCACAATGACAACGTACACTGCAGGCCTCCTCAGTCCAGGGTTACACAAGAACTTTGAAGAGTTAAATTGAGCCTCTTTTTCTGTATTCCAAAAGCAGAGGATGCCCTTTGACTTAAAGGAGACCCGAAGAGCAAAACTGAATCACAAATCCTCATTTTGAAGACTTTCAGCTTCCATTTTTATTTGCAGTTTAACACGGACAATCAATGCCAAACCAAACCGTTTCTCCTACATGATGATTAATTGCCTGTATTTCACTGACCAGTAATCTGACATCAAACCTCTTTACCCTCCACAGACTGATTTTCAATTACACAGTGCCAAAGTGGCTACAAAGCAGCAACAAACAAGCGGCATCAATCACAAGTCGGCATAGAGATGAGGTTGATAATAGGCCATCTGCTCACACCCACCCACACACACACACAGATAAACAGTCTGCGTATCCTGTTCAGGATCACAGGAGGCTGGAGCCTATCCCAGCTGTCATAGGGCAGAGGCAGGGTAGACCCTGGACAGGTCGCCAGCCTGTCACAGGGCCAACACAGAGAGAAAGACAACCATTCACACTCACATTCACACCTATGGGCAATTTAGATCCACTAATTAACCTAACCCCACTACCTGCATGTCTTCGGACTGTGAGTGGAAACCAGAGTAAGCAGAAAAAGCCCACGCAGCCACGAGGAGAATATGCAAACTCCACACAGAGAGGCCCGGGCCACGGTAGATTCAACCCAGGCTGTGAGGCAGCAGTGCTAACGAGCATGCGTGAATTTAATGAAGCTTGTAAAATCGCTTCTCCTTTTTTCCTGCCTTTATTTGAATTCACTGATTCTCCTTACAGCTGACAATACAGACTGTAACTGTCTGCCTTTGTCAGGGGTAGGAACAGATAAAAGACACGACCCCGAGGCAATATGTGTGCATAACTGTTCTCAGGGAAACAAGCTGCAAAAAAGTCTCCAGTTTATCAACTTATCTTTCTCTCCATTAGAATCATGACCATTCTATTAGCTTAAGACAAAATGCTCTTTGTGAGCGCTGACAATATTTCAGTCTTTTTTCAAAACAAATATTGATCTGTTTTGAATGTCAAATCCAGCTTTGAATGATCTTTTCCTGCAGCTACTTTCCTAACACACATTGCATCATGCCCATAAAAAAATGACACTAATTAGTACTTAAAACTAATTACCTCTAACAAATGACAGGAGGATGAGAGGAGAGGTCTTACCAGTGTCCTGCTGTATGTGATCTTATCAGCAACTCCTGAAATCACTCAAAGCCCTTTTTTACTACAAGCCTCATTGACAGCACTTCAATCTGTACCCACACAGTCACGCTTTGATGGTTCAGGGGCACTCGGGGCCCAGGATCTTGCCCAAGGAGACTTCCATATGCAGGAGTTGGGGATCGATTCACTTTATCCCACCCTCTTTGACATATTAATTGTAATCAATCATTCATCCATCGATTCTCCCAAATGTTTATCCAACTTACTGGTTTGGAGACCTTTTCCATTTTGCCCTAACAGACCTTGCCCTGACAGCGCAAGGTGTGGAGAACACCTCAGACAGGTCAATCACAGGGTCAACAAACAGAAACACACCACCCATAAATTGTAGGTGGCTTCACAAGTGTACCATCCAATCAGAGATAAGTAAGTAGTGTTACTGCCAATGAGAACGTCTACAAAAGAGCCAGTGAAGTAATTGAGTTTTTGTACTTTAGTTGTAACACAACCATTGTGCGCTCGTTTCCCTTTTTACACTCTTTCCTTTTCATTCCTACATGGCACACTCTCCAAAATCATTCCTCTATTTTTCCCTTCTCTCTTCCTCTCATCATGAGCCACTGGATTCACTGTGTAAACTTTCTCTCTGTCTCTTACTTCTAGCTCACCTCTACCTTCCTCTGACTCTGATGTGTGTCCTCAGGCATGTTCATGTCAGTGCTGAGCTCTTCTCAGGGTACACACCCTCTGTGGTCACATGGGAGCCGTGTCGGGCATATTAAACTGATTGCACGCCAATAAAGAGACTTTTGTGAATTTTAGAAACCAAAACAATCTTTGAGCTTCTCAGAGATGCACTGTGTGTTTTGGTGTCTGTGACTTTTTTTTTTGTCTACTGAGCCAATCTGCTAATTTATAATGTATGCAGGATGGAGTACTAAGTGTAATCAGTGTTTTCAGGCTCCATAGGCCCTGAATCTCTAGATTCAAAGCAGCTCAACCTTATTTTTGGAAATTCTGACCTACAGAAATTCTAATGGATTAAAGTGAGAGTGAAGCATCGCCTTGCAGGATCTTTTAAAGGATGCCATTTAGCTTATAGGCTGAAGTGCTTGAAGTTTTTAAGTGATTTGCCTTCTGTGCATTTCCCATTACTTGCCATACTTAAGTAACTCTGGCTTTCCTTTAAAAACTAGTATTTATTGATTGAACAATAAATACTATTTCTCTTTTATTAGTTCATATATGTGTGTACACCCTCTCCCAAATGATTTAAAGCAGTATTTCTGAAGCAGCACAGGTATTCTGTGTTTGAGCAGGGATATGCACTTCAGATAAAACCTGCACTCTCCAGTGGTCATGTTGGGATTTTCTGTTCCTAGCCCGTAACAATGATGTGTTATTTCAAAGAGCTGCACACATTACTTTTCTGCCTTAAGGGGGTTAGGCAAGGAATATGATTTGTACATTGATGTTAAAACCCTGGACACTTAGTTCAGTAAACCATGCAGGGATTAGAAGCTTCACATAGGCCTCAAACTCTTCCTCTCTGTATCAGCTGGGTGTCTGACTCTCACTGCACAATAAGGGTTATTTTATCATTCCAAAACGCGTACATCATGGTATACTCTTTAAAATGCTGAGCAGCTGACACAGAGTAAAGTCAAAGAAGATTATTTAAGTTTCCAAAATGGTCACTCCATGATGTGTTTATTATATTTAAATAATCCACAAGCAAGATGGCCAATGTCATCCACCCCGTCATTGTTATCAGGCCATTAATGGGTTAGGACATTTTCCTATGTATACCATCCTGTAGTCCATTAAACAATTTATCATCCATTTTAATTACAACCCCCCACCCACCCACACACACACATCGCATACTCCACAACAGCAACAAGGAACCCAGATGACACCGTTCAGTATTTTTTAAGATATGTTATCACCTCTTTTGATAAAATTACTTCTAGTATATCTTTATAAATTGCCTAGCCAAATAAAAAGTCGCCACCTGGATTTAACTAAGCAAATAGGTATCCTATTGGATAATTACTGCATGGGCAATTATCTTTCAGCTAGCAACAAGTTATTTACCCCAACTAGTGCAATGAGTTGCTTCTCATTTCTTAAACAACCATGTCGAAAGACACATCGCGTGGTCGAGAAAAAGAGGTCTGTTTGAGAAGGGTCAAATCACTGCATCAAGCAGAGAAAACATCTAAGGAGATTGCAGAAACTACGAAAATTGGGTTAAGAACTGTCCAACGCATTATCAAAAACTGGAAGCATAGTGGGGACCCATCGCATTCGAGGAAGAAATGTGGCTGTAAAAAAAATCCTGAATGATCATGATCTGCAATCACTTAAACGTTTGGTTAATGGCTGTGTTTAGTAGTAAAAGTGCATTGTCACATTCATAATGGAAAGGGGAACTCAAGGGACTGGGACTGAACAGCTGTGTAGCCCTAAGAAAACTACTAATCAGTGAAACTGACCAGAAAAAAAGACTTCAATTTGCTAGAGAGCATAAAGATTGGACTCTGGAGCAATGGAAGAAGGTCATGTTGTCTGATGAGTCAACCCACACGGTAGAGGGAGAGGCTCCTGCAAAGCAAGATCGGAGACCGGACGGAGCTAGCGGATGTTGCATTTCACATAGAAGCTACGCGCCAGGTTCGGAAAATGAGTGACAAACAAGGACAATAAAAGTGTGCGCAGTTCATCACACAGTCTGGTAGCTAAAAGGGAGAGCAAAGAATGAGCGATGACTCCACTCAAATGGAGAAAAATGGAAGAAAGAGGAAGAGACGTCCTCCAGAGAGCTACTTTTACTTTCTTACTTTGAGTAGATTTCAGAGCCTGTACTTTTTTACTTTTACTTGAGTAAAGAAGTTGAACCAGTACTTCGACTTTTACCAGAGTAGTTTTTAGCACAAGTACTTGTACTTCTACTTAAGTACAGAATGTCAGTACTTTGGCCACCTCTGCTTAAATCTGACTCAAACCATGCAGGCTACCACTACATCAGTCTAAGGAATGAGAAGAACCAGTCCCTGACGTTACCTGCTCTCTTCGTCTACGTTGAAGTAAAGGACTACGTCCCAGACACATTTGCAAGTAAGCCAAGTGAAAACATTGATACCCAGAAAAATAAAAAATAAAGCTTTCATGGGGACGTTGTTCCATGATCACTGTTGCAAAATCATCACTGTTTTCTTACCATTCCTCAGATGTCATTGAAGCCTTGTCCAATCCCATCCGCTATGTGAACCTGATGGAGCAAAGAGCCAATCAGCTGGCTGCTCTTACTTTGGAGGAGGGAGGAGAGGAGGAGGGTGACAAAGAGGTGTGTGCATTCATACTTTTCTCTGCATCACAGGTCATCCAAGATGTGTGTCTTCTTCGCACCGTTTGTGTTCATGTGTGGAAAGCTTTGAGGCCACTAATCAGTGCCTGATGAGATGAGCTGTCCCTCAGCCAGCTGGCTGCTCTACTCGTTGTGAGGAAGGATCTGGTTAAAAAGTCAAATATATAATAGGGAGAGTAAAAAGTTAAATAGAGCAGAAACAATTTAGAAAGAGGAGAGCATAAATTGCTTTTTAATATCATCCCAAGTGCTTTGAAACCCACAACCATCTACCAGCACTAGTGAAGTGAAATAATGGATTATTAAACACGGCTTCCACCACAAGTCCACACAGATGCTATCAACAGACTTTGTGCTGGACTTTTTTTTTGTTTCACGGTCACCCATGAAAAACTGGACTTCCAACCAAAGCTGTAGCACCATTGCTGCTGGATTAGGCCTCATATGGCATCTATCTGCAGACTCCAAAACTCAGCAACCTCCATCGCTAATCACCCCTGCATATATTACCACTGATTCTCAGGAAAAGAGTTTACTTTAGTAGCTCAGCCCCCCTAGGCTTACAGAAATACAGAAATTGTTTAACCAGGTTCTCAGACGTCAGTGGAACTTACAGTCAGATCCCTAGGTACTGTATTTGGACAGAAACATCATTTTTTATAATTTTGCCTCTGTACACCATCACAGTCTATTTTAAATCATACAGTCAAGATGTGATTGAAGTGCAGACTTAAACAGCCCCCGTGTACACAGACAGAGCCCTGACAATGGTTTCATACAGCTCATCTCGATGATCGATGCAAGCAATATCCCAAGAACTGTAGCAGTGAATCAGCAAAGGCAAAGAAGACAACTGCTTACAAGCAACACTGATATATTTAAAGTGCAAGTTTAAAATGTAGCTTCTTTTTTTTTCAAAAATGGAGCAAAAGTTTGTTTACAAAATAAATGGCAGATGGTGCATTTAATTCTAACCCTGTTCCAGGCACTAACAGAGCAATCTCTAAACTACTTCACATATTAAAAGCAGCAGGGAGGAACTGAACTGCTGTGATGCACAGTATATAAAACAAGTGTGTACTTAAACTAGAGTTGGCAGTGACCTTTAGCATTAGCACGGGCTCCCGTTTGAACACAACTTAAATGCCAAGAAGCTCAGAATTCAAGAGAGTCGTGGCTGCTTCAGAGAATGTGATCTTTCACTTTTGTTTTGAGTGACAGGCGAGGAAATATCCCAGACATCCCACACGAATGGGCCAGCAACATTACAGCAAGAGCAGGAAAAAGGGTGTTACTGAAGTTTTTAGTTTGTAACTGAGTTTAGTTGTGGGCACTGAGGGAGCAATCATGGCAAATGGGTTTTGTTCGAATTGTAACAGGTAACAAAGAGTTGCTTTCTGAGGAGAGATGACTTCTCTCTCTCTAAGACTGGAGTGAGGATAAATTTAGACAAGGTAGGACAGAGTTATCTGGGGTTATTAGGAAAGTGGACTGGGGAGCAGGGTTGTTCTTGAAGGGCTTCTTTTATCTGCTCTGCCAGCTGATATGATTACCCACGAGAATGGCCAACAGAGAGCTGCATCATGCTGTGACCATGGAAACAGTAACCGAAAGAGGTAGATCGGGGAGCTGTGGAGCACAGTGTGGGGAGATAAGTGTGGAGAGAGCAGGCGAGGGGGGAGGAGGAAACCATTTGGTTAGCATGACAAAAAAGCGAGATTATTTAAAATTGCATTAACCTTTCAGCGATAAGAGCGTATAAGCCGACATTCAGGCGGGCCAACGTGAAATTAAGATCTGCTGCGCCTCGGCACAGGAAACCATGCTGAGAGTGGGTTACCAAAGCTATACCTACAACCTAACCTGCACAGCACAGGTGCAACAAGTGAGTTCTGAAAACAGGTGCAGAGGAAGCATTCAACAAGCTGCAAACTGTGCTTTCATTTTACTGCACTTTATAAGACAAAGCTTGAAAGTATAATAATAATTATACTCTGCAAAATGCTAAGAGAACACGCCTAATTTAAATGATAGTAATCACCGGGGTTTGTAATTTGTCCTTCACATGTTTTACTTTGCAGATTGTGTTCATTTGCTTAATTTTGAGTGTTTAATCTGATGGACAGGTTGAGGCAGGAAGCGATGCCCCCTCAGAACCTAAGGTGGATCAGAGGGTAACGCCTGCAGAGAACGGAGTGAGCCACACACCCATTATTGCTCCAAAACCTCCTTCACTGGTCGGCCACCAGCCTCAGTCTGCGGGTACTAAAACAACATACCAGCTTTCAGATCTCTAAAATTATGCTGTGTCTGTCTTACATTAAGTTATTCTTGAGGTGCATTTCTTTTCTTACTAAAATAACTTGATTTAATGTAATACATACATTAGTTGTATAAATTGCAGTTTACTTACTTCACTTCTACCTGACTTTTTCATTCAAGATCAAATATATTTTATCACTTTCTTTCTGCTGCCAACTCACTCTGTGAATTCTCAACAGGCTCATTAAAGCCTTCAGTGAAGACCGAAGACATCATCCAGAGTGTTCTCACTGGTAAGTCTCAGACTGCTGATCTTTGCTCCTAACTATATTTGAAATCACTTTTTATTTGACCTTTTGACTTCCAGGCTGATAGTTTTTGGTGGCCACTTGCAGGATAACAAAATTCCATTTCACTTCTATTCCGATAAGATTTATTTTTTAAGTGTTAATCAGTTACGGTTGGTTTGCAAAGTAACATCACTTTAATACTGAGGCCTTCCCTGACTTAAAGAAACAGTATAGTAAAGGTGTGATAGTGTTATGCACAGAAATCTTTTCCCACAACCGTTCTTTTATCTTTAGAACTGGAGGCTCAGACAGTGGAGGAGCTGAAGCAACAGAAGGGCTTTGTTCGGGAGCAGAGGAAGCAGTACAAAGAGATGAAGGAGCTGGTTCGGAAACACCACCGCAAGACACACGAGCTGATCAAGGAGCACACGGCTCGTGTGTCTGAGCTACAGAGCCAGCATCAGCGCCGGCGCGCTGCCCTACAAAAGAGCCATAAACGAGATGGTAAGAAAAGGTGGGTGACCTTCCTCTTTTTTTGCCCTCTTTCTTCTGATGTTTTCCCCTCCTGCTCTGCCTGTTTTTAAAAGAAATCCACAAAACACACAACGGTACAGCTTAGAGGAGTTACGTTATCTGCACTTTTTTTCTAGCTCAGCTGCTGTAGTTAGTCCAATGTAGACACAGTGTCATGTTAAGATATTTCAAACAAAAGGCTCCATTATTCACAAGGGGTCGCCGCAGCAGGAAGCTCTGCATGTTTCTTTTTTTTTTTCAGTCTGACTCATTTTACTTGATCTTAACCGCTGCAAGAACATTTTATTGTCTTTTCACTTGTAACACATGCACACAACCTCTAGCTTGCTCTGACAAGCAGCCTCTTGTAGACTATGTCAGATTCCATTAGAAGCAAAGATTCAACAAAAGTAGGAATGCCATAAAAAATATAATATATATATATATATATGTGCCACATCACAGATTAACTTGTGGTACATCCTGGTGGCATACAGTCAATTCTTTTTATTCTTCCCCTGTTTCACATGAAGCATCATAAAGGGCACAAAGAATCTCTGGTGTAGTATACATTGCATAAGACAATGTAGTTACTTTTTCACACAGTCAGGCAGATTTGGATAGCTTTTTCTTTTCTTAATAAATTAGATCATCATTTACAAACTGCATTTTTGTGTTCACTCAGGTCATCTTTCTCTAATATGAAAATTTGTTTGATGATCTGAAACGTTTAATTGTGACAAGCTTCTGTTTGCAAAGGATAACCAGTCAGAAGAAAGTTGGCTGTAAAGCCATAGTTGGTGGGATTAAAAGGAAAAGAGCTAAAATAGCCTGAACTGAGGTGCTACATTGAGGCCCCGCACAGGATAACTAATCAGTACTTTGATTCGTGAATCATGCAAAGCTAATCTAGTAGATCATGTGAATAAAATATGGAGCTGGAAATTATAGATTTTCATTATAGATTACTAATGCTCCAGTGATTCATTTTACTTTTATTAAAGCGTGCATGCTACTTTGCTGACATTTAAGTGTGTGTCTTAATCAGTGTTTGTTTTGTTTATGTGCTTCCATGCATGTGTCCAGTCGGTCGGAACAATCTCTGTCCACACTGGACCACGAACTGTGCGAGCTGGACCAGGAGTGCAACCAGAGGCTGGCGGAACTGAAGGAACAGCAGCAACAGCAGCTCCTCACGCTTCGCCAGGAGCAATACTACAGTGAAAAATACCAGAAACGAGAACACATCAAGCAGGTACTCCTCCACAAATCCAACAATTAATTAGAGATCTGCACTGATGTGAAGGAGATGATGCTGGTTAGTAAGCAACAGAACTCTCAGGCAGATCTGTCTGATACTCTCTGCTTTTCTTGTCAACACCAGTGGCCTTACTTTTAAGAGCTTGCATAAACAAAGCCTGAAAGAGTCACACACGTGTAGCATGGAACAATACTGTGATGTCAGGTGCACATGTGGCGGCTGCCACTAACACTCTTGCATCTCCAGTCCAGTCCCATGGCACAGCTTCTCAACGTCCACATGTGGATTACGTGAATTAAGAAATTGTATAACTCTTTCGTCCCCTGTAAGACTCTTTATCAACATTCAGGCCAAGTTTATCAGAAGAGAACGTGATTAAAAAATAAATAAATAATCTTGTGGGGTTGGCACTGTTCGTTGCAGTCATTTTTGGCTGTAAATCACTCAGTTTGATTGCTGTGATCATTCAGTGCTCTGGCGAAACAGTGTGTGTAACTCTGCAATACAATCACTGGCACTGCTGGAGGAATATGCGAAAGGAAAAATTACAAGGGAACGAGTGTTCAGGCACCAAAACGTTTTCCTGGCTCGTAGGTTCCGTTTCATAAATATTCCTTTCCTTCTCAGTTGTTGTCATAATTCTGTGCAAGAAGCCACTGATCAGCATTCAAGGGATTCTTTGCATTGAGCAAATATGGTTGAATATGGGGAAGCAGAGGGCAGGAAATGAGGCTCACACACATGCACACATGCATTATGAAGAGATACACACTGCAAATTAAGTGAGAAAAATTAGGATTTATCCAGAGAAAGGCTGCTTTGTTCCAAACTATTCCACCATAAACCTGAGGTCTGCATGTACAGTAACAGCTGACCTGTAGGATATGGGTGACAACGAAACATTATTTTGTCCGAGACGGACGAATCTGCATTTTACTGAAGTTACTGCAGCTGTGCCAGATGCATACTGTATGGCACATTTTGCAGTTATGTGTGTGCACACTGCTGAGAATAAAGACGCAGAAGCTTTTCAGTGCTCTGCTGTTTTCTTTGTGGAGCGAAACACTTCAAACTGCTCTGATCACTGGAAGAAGTAGCTTTGTTTCCTGCAATACATCCATGGCTTGTATTTGGGGTGAGGACTCAGTGAAGAGTTTTGGGAAAGAGTCAGTTTGTTTTGTTTTGTTTTGTTTTGTTTTTTGTCTTTTTGGCACAGTTTGGAGAAGTCAGCCCATCCCTTTCAGGCATCCGTTCTGATAGCCTCTCAGCCTGAAAATAAATCAACGCAACACTTTTCAGTCACAAAACTGAAGCTGCACCTCTTTAGGAAACCTTGTTAGCCACCTGTTCTGCCTGCCACACCAATTCTCATACTTGTCTCCATACTTAACTTGTATGACTCACTCGAGCTCCTATGCACTTTCCCTGAATAAATAATTACAGGCTGTCGTGTTCTCACATAAACACAGATAATATAAACAAGCATGATCTGTATGTAAAACTGGGATAAACAGAGGCCACACACAAAGAGGAGCTTGCACTGACTTGTTTTGGATAATGTGCTGACAATCTCCAGGTGTCCTTGAGCTCAGAAACACAAGTAGAGACTAACTACAGCGTGAATGCTGCTGGGTCATCCCCCTGTAGAATATTGCAATCATTGTTTTGCTGTCTGCGCTCATGCTCTCTTGTGCGGCATGAAAAAATTAGAGTATTCTGCTCCAGTACCCCTGCACAGTGAGCACAGCTCAGGTGTCAGAAAAGTTTATCCAAGCTTAATTGAGACCACGTTGTTTACACAATCTAAATGTTGTGTAATTATGATTAGAGGCACAACAAATGTGGCTTCAGTGATATTATAATAAACCATTAATAAGAAACAGATGTTTTCTGTCACACTTCCCTCAGTGTTTGTTTATGGCTCTCACTCTTTGTCTCTCCCCAGCTGGTTGAGAAGCTGACCAGTATAGCAGAAGAGTGCCAGAGTGCTCAGCTGAAAAAGCTCAGAGACATCTGTGAGAAGTAAGGATGCAATGTGCACTAATATTCATGGAAACATAGAGAAATCCTGACTTTGTTTATATTCTTTCTTTTTTTTTCTTTTTTTTTTTGCTGCCCTGACATCTACAGAGAAAAGAAAGATCTGAAGAAGAAGATGGACAAGAAAAGGCAAGAGAAAATCAATGAGGCCAAATCTAAAGACAAGAATGTGACAGAAGAGTAAGTGCATATTTCAATTTGGGTTTGGGTGTTATGCTTGTGCAACCACTAGGTGTCACTGTATATTTAATATTTAGTTCAACTGTGACTGCTTGCTTGGTTTGACTGGTGATAAATCCTCCCCACAGAGAGAAGCTGGAGATCAACAGATCTTTTGTCAACGAGGTGGTGCAGTATATCAAACGGGTAAGCAGTGATAGGGATACAGAGCTGTTACAGTACTGAAAACTAATTGTGCTCTTTTTGCAAATTACAGAAGATGTGTTTCAAAGTTGCATTGAGTTTATGATATATAATTACCTGTGTGTGTGTGTGTGTGTGTGTGTGTGTGTGTGTGTGTGTGTGTGTGTGTGTGTGTGTGTGTGTGTGTGTTTCTAGTTGGAGGACGCACAAAGTAAAAGACAGGAGAGGCTACTGGAGAAGCACAAGGACATCCGCCAGCAAATCCTGGACGAGAGGCCCAAGGTATTATATTTACCAACATGTCAGCTTTAGTTTTAAAATGAATGAAAACTTACTTTTAGGTCAAATATGCTAACTACACAATTACATTTGTAATGAATCCAGTCACATTCCCAGCCCAGTTCACTTTAAGGTTCTGTAAGGTGCTTGACATGACTGATCATCGTGGTGTACAGGTATACAGATATACAGCATTTTTATTCTTTGTTCCCCTGTCCCATATCTTTAGACAGTGTCCCACATTTTGACTGGTCCTGCAGGAAATCACTTTTTTAAAGTCTTGCTTTTACCCAGTGTATATGAAGGGCAGGCTTTTTTGTTATAGTCAGAGGAAGGTCAGTCTGTCTAATGACAAGCTTTGCAGATTTTGTTGAATATGATGGCAACCACCCCAAAGAAAATGAAGCAGCTGTATATTCTGAGACGGTCGGTTCAACACAAGGGGAAAATATAGTGTGAAGTGACACAATAGATGTGTGCCATGATTGGCTAACAATTAAAATTGATAAAATTGTCAGATGTGGTTCAAAAAGGGTATGCCAATCTATGAATACATCCAAACTAAAGCCCAAAAACTATTATTGGACAAAAGAGAAGCTAAAATTCAGACTACCTCTCAGCATTGTTGATATGCCCCACTTTATCATACACAAACACAGTGTTTGCCCCACATTTATGTTGGTGTGATGTGGTCACCCTACGCACTGCTTACAAGGCTCACTGCATACCATGCAATCTTGAAAAGAGATAAATAACAGTATATTTAAAAAAAAATAGATGTATGCAATATGTTGTCCTTATGTCCGAGTATGTTAATTTCAACCACTAGGTGGCAACATGCAACAGGCTAAATGCTGCACTGTAATTGTGATAAAATACATACAGAACATTGTGCAGTAAGAAGATTGTATTACAAAATGTCTTATGTGATATCTTTAATCTTTATGCCAGTATCATAAAAACTGTCACCCAGAGCTTAAATATCAATACTGCCAGTTGATGGCTGTGTGCAGTATAAGTTGAATCACAATGAGGAAGTTGCTGGAAACTGTTTAATTGCCCTGCTGTTGCTCCATAATTCCTTGTCCGTTATTAGTGTGCTTCCTGCAGTCAGGCTGTGATGCCATCGTGCCACTCCTGCCTATTGTGAAGTAGCTGCTCCAGTATGTTAGTGCAATGATTAGCATGCATGCTCTTCCAGGATGAGTTGCAGAATTTCCAACCATATCATTGTCACTGTCATTGTAGGCTGCAGCTGAGGAGCATGGTAAGAACTTTGTTGCATCCCAGTGTTGAGCACTAATGTAGCATAAGTGTGACAGTATTAATGTGCAGAGCTTGTTTAATACACCTGGGCTGCTGACTGCCAACAAGTAATTGTGCATTGAATGAGACATGCGGTGCATTACTCTAATGCAAACGACTGCAACAAGAAATTCTAGCAAACATATTATTTATTGAAGGCAAGCCTATAGTGAGATCACACCTCATTTATGTGCTCAACATTAATCTCCCCCCTGTTGCCCTGTTTGTGTCTTTAGGGAAATCCTCTGTGCAGAAATTTAATTATGATCATGCAGTCTTTGTTGCTGGGCTATTACTGAACACAAATGTCAGCATTTATTAGTGAATCATCTTCTGATTGAACTCTTGCTATGATTTTGACTTTTTTTATGTGTGTAAGTTGTGTTGCAGCACTCTGTAGTATTGTATAGGGAAGTCAAGATTACCTCAGTTTGCCAGGGAGTCACGTGGATGTGATGCTCCTGTTGTGCTTATACATGTGATTAAATGAAGGGTATTTTGTGAATTTACCATGTCTGCTGATGAGCCTGTGTGTGTGTGTGTGTGTGTGTGTGTGTGTGTGTGTGTGTGTGTATGTTTAAAGGCAGGCATAAATCAGAAGTCTTTGGTTGGAGACAGCTCCATAACCACCCACACTCAAAGTGACAGCTCCTTGTTCCTTTGAAACCACTTGGAGTTGAGTGTGGGAGGTACAGCACTGTACAAACATCAAGCCCAACAAATCGCAGGTTTCCTACGTTTTTCCATAAAGCTGCAGTAGGGAGACATAAGGAGCGAATGGCAGGGTAGAGTCATGATTGTGACTGCTTAACTAGCTCAAGCTGTTGAACTCCCTTTCATGAGGTCGCTATTTTAATTTCCAGAGCTTCTTGCCAATAATGCTGTGACTTCAGTTTGAAGATTTTGCACTTATTTGAGTTGCATCAAACTGTTTCATCAAGGTCTCATTAACACTGAAGTAGCAGGTGTCCACAGAGATAGAGAGACATGCTGATGCAGTTTTCTTTGTTATCACTTTTGTGTTTTTGTTGCATTTCATTCTGTATACAGCCCTTGTTTCTTTACACGGCTGTAATTGTAGCCAACAACCAACCCAGTGTTGCAAACTATTTTCTGAATCTGCATCATTACGAAGTTAATTTGCCTTAAGAAAACTATTATGTACATAGTAATCAGCCAACTGTGCAATGTCTGTGCTCATGGAATGACAGTCATCTGTATGCAACATACGCTGATGTCAGAGGGCACAACTCTAGAGACAGTTACTGTAGCTCAAGATACCCGAGGCTGTGTTTGTTCAAAAATTCAGCATGCTCTCCAAAACACTGGTATAATACCCAGTGATACAGGTAAACTTCTGCTTGAGATGATGTGGTTTATCGGTTTTACTGACAAATCCAGTCTTTGTTGATAGTTTTCATGCTGCTAGTCGTGGATATTCACTAACAGCCTCTGTGCACTTTAAGTGTTTTTAGTGCACCACTCATTGGCTGCCTTGATTTCATGCTTCACTTATGTATATCTTAGCAGTTTGCTTGCATGGAGCATGGTTTTATTCGGATGGGGTGAGATCTATTTCTAGTGTGTCCAGTGCTGCATAAAAATATGTAAGCGAATGCCCTTGAGAAAGTCACTGAACCCAAAACTGCTCCCACTGAGCAGGTCATTGGCCTTTTGTGGCAGCTAGCACGCTATGCGTGTATGAATGTGTGGGATTGCGTACGTGGGCATGCCTTGTAAAAGGTTTGTCTCTTATTAGTAAAGGTGCTGCAGTCTATCCATTATATCTGTAAAATGATATTTATAAAATCAATCAGACACATAAGCAAAGCAGAAAGACTCGGAGACAGGATGTTAAGGGCTCCAATGGGGGATATCAGATATGGGGATATATCCAAGTCAGCTATTTTTGTCCTTTGTTTCTGTTGTGATAGTCTTTATGATTTAGAGAGAGGAAAGTACAAAACACTTCCCCTCTCATACAATTCAGACAGTTTCTTCTCTGGGTCTAATGAACATGTATAACCACCCCTGTTGGAGACCTTGAAAGCTGAGTAGTCCGCTACAGTTTCATTTGTATGTGTGCAGTACATGTATGGGCTCACATACAACCTAACAAATTAGCTACATATTTCTGCAGTGCAATGAAACCTTGCTTAGTCGTCACAGGATTTGATTTGTGAGAGATTTGGTCCTCTATGCTCCGACTTTAGCATTAGCAACAGCCTGCAACTTGCATTTGTAAGATTCTGCGCTTTTAGCCGGTGTTAGTATGAAAGTCACGTACTAAATTGAACGAGAAGCGAGAGACAAAAAGAGAGACATGACAGGTTGTGTTATCACTCACAGCCTGTGCACATAGGTGTTACTGTCCTGTTAATGAGCCAATCAAAACACCCTCCAGGAGTCGGCAGTGCACAGCACGGTGGCAAAAGGCATTTCCGCACTTCAAGACTCTGAGTCCTGACGTGCTGCTTTTTTCTTACTTACGGCCACATGGGCAAGGTCACATTGTTCACTTCTTCTTTGTTTGTTCCACTCAATCACACCCGATCTAAAACTTGCTACTTTGAGTCTGAAGCATGCTTTGCAGCTGAAGGCTGAGATTGTATTCTGAGAACTTAATAAGATTAGTGAAAATTTTTCAGTTGATTAAAAAAATGGATGTTTGAGATCTCTGCTTAACAAAACCATTGCTCAGTCTTTTGGGATTGTAATCTCTTTCATGAGCTTTGTAGAGTTTGATGGATTTTTGCTTAGACCATCCTAGAGATGATCAGATTGCATTTTTTTGCTTATAATAATGCAGCAAAAAGGACTCTAACCTCTGTGGTGGTTTTTACGATTGGAGCAGACTTAACGCTGATGAGGGCATGTTGTAATTACTATGTACTAGTCATCCCTTCACACCTTATTTGGCTGTGAAAGGAGTATGAAACCGTCAGAAGGCAATATGTTTTACAGCACGGTGCGTTGGTGTACGCTTGTATATCGTACGAATTACATCTTTACGTAGGAGAAATATTGCTTCTTTGTTGCCTGAATGGAAAAGAAAAAAACCCAAAAACATCTTATGGTGTCTCCCTCTGTGAAAGCCTTGTGCGCGCACGCACACACATACACACACACACACACACACACACACACACACACACATTTGTTCAAGAAGCAGGAGTCCTGTGTGGTCGTCATGGAAACTCGGATCCCCCCCACACACTCCCCCCCTCCCTACCTCTCATATCCACTTCTATCCTTCATGACTCTCTGCAATCTGTTAATTTGGAATCGAGTCCTCGTGACGCAATCTGAGGGATTCTTGCTGGAGGTGGAAGAAAGCAGCAAGAGGAGGAAGATGGGTGGGGGTTTGGGAAGAGGCGGGGGGCAAACAGGTTGGTGGAGATCATGGGAGCCAAGGAGTTGAATAACAAGGGAGCTGGTACATGGTCTTCTCTCTCCCTCTGTCTCTTTCTATGTCCCTCTCTCATTGGGGTGGCCACCATGTTCCCTCATCACAGACTTTGATCTGCATCATCTCTCTCTCTAGCGGGGTTGCATCAATAATGCAATTTTTTTCACACACGCACACTAACACACATACACACCATACACAGGGAACACTGAGTGCAACCCACAGGCAGTGCAGTAAAATCCATTGTATATGTGTGAGTGCGCATACATGTTGCACGCTTGGTTGCTCTTCTACTCTATTATGCCAGCTGCTATTTTAGATTAGTGCATGAGTGTTCATTATGTATGCCCACATGTGCTAATGAAGGTCTCCCAGGTTGTGCTCTGTCTAAGGAACATTGAAACTTGCCTCTCTACAGTGCGGTTTGGCGCACCTATCAGCACCTTTTATTTATTAAACTGTAGCCATTCTACAGCAATAAAGTAAAGAAGGTGAGAACAACAACAACAACAACAAAATGTATACTTTCAATGTGAGGAAAGGGCAGTAAATAAAGTGAATTATAGATGAAAGTCTGGAAGCCCATTATAGTAGCTTGTATGTTTTAGGCATATTATAAACAATGTTTTGACTGTATCACAAAGTCTGGTAAATACCTGAAAAAGGCTTCTGTATGTTGAATTTAGAGATTTCTAAAATGTCAGCTGGGTTAGGCTTTGACCCTGAATAAGTGCATAAAATGAACTGATTCTTATATAACACTTACCTACTCTACTTGAGCACTCAAATCACTTTGTACATATGTGAGTGATGGATAAAGAAAATCATGTTTCTGTATGCTCTTCACCGAAATGAATGAGAAAAACCAGTGATGTTGTTCAGCAAGCAACTAAATCCAAATAAACAATGAATCAAATGATAATGTGGAATTTAAAAGGTGTACTAATGTGATTAACTCACAAGGAATAATTACCTAACTTCTTTCCAACAAAGGCTCTTTGGCCACTTTTAGATCAGTAGTTTGTTTTAGTCCCCTTTTGTTGTTGTTGTTGTTGTTGTTGTTGTTGTTTTTTAACCATTGGGTTGACTCCCACTCCCTCTGTCAGCTTTTTGTTCTGGCTGCAGCATGCAGGTGTTATCTTTCAAGAAGCAAGGTATTTTTCCCAGGTACTGGTAGAAGCCAAAACAGAGCTGAAATTGAGAGTGAATATTAGACTGCTGTGTGTGTAAATACTATAGACTGTACATAAAAGATGGATGTACAGTAGCCACTGTGATGTTTCCAGTTTGTGAAATTCAGTTTTTAAACCTTTGAAAAGGAAAAGAGGATAAGGCATGCTCATATGCATGCGCATATATATTTAGTATTTCAAATATATTTAGTTATATATTTTTATTTTTATTGCATGCTAATTTATCTATTTATCTATTTTGGTATGGTGACATCCGGTGTGGACTGCAAAGTAAAAAATTCCATTGTACAGGGAAACAATGTTTCTACACTGTCCAAATGACAATAAAGCTTTGAATCTTTGAATCTTTATCCTAATGCATACCCAGCTTTACTGTCTCTTCTACTCTACTTAGGACCATAATTAACAAAGTAAACAGCAATAATAATAAATAATTGACTTGAAACTAGCAATCAAAGCCAAAATAAATCATCAGGAGTGTTTTTACTGAGGTAATAAATTAAGCTGACTTTTTTTTTTTCTTCTTTTTTTTTCTTTTTCCAGTCGAAGGAGTTTCCCCTTTCTGGTCATTAGAAGGAATGCAGAATTAAGGCACATAGCTATTGGCTTTACTTTTCAGACCTGGAGGTTATATGGATCTTTTATACAGTCTATTATAAGATGTTTGCTAACAAATATCATATATCTTTTAGTGTGTCATTTTACTGATTAGTCAATTTTTGTCACAGTGACATGCAAGTGTTTGAAATGTTCACGCATTTACATGATAATCTTCCAGTTAGCATCTGCATCTGAGGTGGAAACAGCAAAACACCGCTGAGCACATTTCCCAACTAACATTCCCGTTTGATCCAGTCCTTTTAGGGAAAACACTCATTACAGAACATAGTGGAGGTATGCAGGAGTGTTTTTAAATTCTTGGACCTGAAGAAAGGAATCTGACAAAAAGAAAAAAAACCTTCAAAGCTGTAGATAAATTATCTAAAAGGAGCCAGGAAAGGGCACTCACACACACACACACAGAAAGAGAGATCAAAAGTGAGATAGTTGAAAAAGAGCACATAGCTTATCCTGAGTAGTGTCTTTTATTACTGCTGTTGTTCTTGCTGTTGCATTACACTGCTGCAGTTCATTTTTATACTTGTGGCCAAGACAGTGAAACGAATGTAAATTTCCTCTCTCGCGCTCTTTCACTCACACACACACACACACACACACACACACACACACACACACACACACACACACACAGCTAGCTTGCAGTGTGCACCAGACTGTCCTTTTCTTCAACAAGCATGCAATGCTGATAGGGTTGTGACCTTGTCTCATCTCTCAGACATGGGTTTGGGTTTAAGTCTAATTAGAGTCAGTGTGGTTATGTTAATAGGCTAAATCACAAGGTCGAGACACATACCTCCATACAGAGTCCGAGAATAATTAGTTCTGATCCATGTCACAGAAGGCTTTCAGCTTCATTGAAACAGCCTAGAGCAGCAACTGGTTAAAAGCCTGCGCAGAAGAGCACATCATGCCTTCAGACCTCCTTGTTGCCACTGTACGAAGTGGCACTGCTAACATAGCTGCATGGTGCATGTGTAGTGCAGTGCTTCGCCAGTTGAGGACTTTTTGCGATGCCGCAGCAGGCGTTATGTCATGGCTCAAAGCAAAGAATTAATTTGGCTCTTTGGAGGCCTTCTCTGAGTCCCCCGGTAGCTTCTCAAAATGAGGACAGCTGTTGAAGAAGGTCATTGAGTGCTGTATTTTAAGAAAGGCACAAATGTGTGCATGTGGTTTGTTGACAGATGACTGGTCTTCAGAGATGAGATACAGATTTAAAAGCTGGCTAGAGAACTGCCACTGCTGGTTAGGGTGTCCAAACTGCAACAGGACCGAGTGTGCACAAATGTAATAGAGCATAAACACACAGAACATTTGTTCCTTACATTTTATCATTTAACCAGACCTGCAGCTTAATTGGCCTTATTGGAATTCCAAATTTTGATTATCCAAAATTTAGCTCCGCCAAATCCATTAAGCCTGAGGAGTTTCAATGATGTCTTCATTCTCTGTGCTAAACTCCTGCCAGACCTCAAAGTACCACAGCTCCTTCTCCGTCTTCTCTAATCCATCCATCTTTCTATCATTCATTCATTGACTGTCCCTTCGGTGAAAGGAAAGGGCTGTCTTCATTTCTCATTGCCGCATCACTCTAACAGGCGGCCATTTGCCTCTGATTACATGCAAGCACGCACACACGCTCACATGTTTCTCAGAAGTGGCTGGCATCCTTCAGACTTCTCTGCCCTCCGCTCCCACCTCCCCGTTCCCATGAACCAGGGTGTCATCAGATGGGAGAAAGATGACAGATTTAATCAGAGGGTGTTTGTGCCTCAGCAGGCAGGCTAAAAAAAAAAAAAAAAAAAGGGAGGCGGGAACGGAACCCACAACCGGGG
>VUQK01011463.1:30442-43183 GCA_015106715.1 Bujurquina vittata
GTATCCCTCATCTCTTCCGCCTCTATTCCCAAGTTCCCCCTCTACCACCTTCCCTTGGCTATCATAATCCAACCTTAATCCTAAACCTAAAAATATATTGTTAACACAGAACCTAACCTTTATCTAGGCTGGATCAAATTCGTATTGTAAGTCTAATATTATCTGTGCCAGTGTTAGACTATCAAGACCATGTCCTAAAACCTAAAAATGTCCTCTTTAGAGGGATGAGGAAAGGCACAGTGCCCTTGCTTTGCAGGGTTTTCCTCACTATACTTCTGTCATTTTTTTTTAGCCCATTTATTCTCTTAAGCTCAGAAACTGCTTTTCCAGTAATGACACAGTGAATGTACTTGCTTTTGTACTGTTTAGCACACTTTTTAGGAAACAAATTTGTCATGCAGTGATTAATTTTTGAAACAGTATTCACTTAATTGGCCCTTGGAGGTAGGAATCAGTCTGTGAAAGTACTTGCATATTGTCTTCTGTGGCTTTCCATAACTTACAAGAATAACCTCATTGATACTGTTGTCTTGGGTTGGATTTTTTTGTTTTTCTAGGGGATCTGTTATGCTCGTTTCGAACACCCTGCATTTACATATATCCGTTATTACATATATTTCTTTTGCTTTGCCTCACTTCTCTTTATTTAAGTCAACTATCTTCTTATTGGTTGCCTCTTGTAAACAAATGATTTAAATTGCAGGTGGGTGGGGCTTGCCTGAGATGATCATATTACACATCACACAGAGCCAAGAGTAGAAAAAAAAATCTGAATTGGGGCATTTAGAGCAGTCTAAAGCCTCAGCTTTTGGTCCTCTGAGCTCATCATTTAAAACTTTGTCCATTCACTACTGCAGAACAGTATATACATATATATGACAGAAAATAAAGGAGAGCACAATAGGAACCCTTTTGCAGAAATCCCGCATTACAAATTGGGAGGATGTTTTCATATAGGTGGGTGGGGGGATTGTAAAGTGCAGTATTTAAGCCCTGCAAGTGATTCAGTGACTCAGTCTGCACAGCACTTATTTTGACCACCCTGTTTAAAAGAGTAGCTTGTGGATAAGAGGCTGTAATTCACTCAGATACAGCTATCCAAGGACTGTATCCTGTGTACACAAGTTATATTTTTATATGATTGCAGCTGATTAGCACCAACATATAGTAAAAATGAAATTGTTAAAATTAAAATCCCCCAGAAGTATTGTTTTTATAGAATAGTCCTAATTGTCATTGGCATAAATATATTATGCAGTGCAGCAAAGATTTGATTTGCCCCTCTACAGATATGCAAAACAAAAACATAACAAAAAATGCTAAACAATACCAATAATTGTGCAGTAGTACAACAGCATTGTGCAGTCTGCAGTTCAGCATGATGAGTAAAGTGATGTGCAACAACATGTGGTGTGAAAATGAATAGTGGAACAGTGTGTTACCCTGCAAGAATATATCCAGTTATTCATGATTTAATAAACATTTATGTAAACCTAACTGCTACAATACATGAAAGCATGAAAGTGGTGCCATTAATAAAACATAAAGTGTCATAAACGTGTCTTTAGAGGTAGCAGGCCAGCATCACTGCGACTTTACAAAGGGAGGAGGGGGGAGGCACTGTTTGTCTTTATCAACGCATGGCGGCTACAGTAGTCAGCTGTTAGAAACCGGGGGCGGAGCTGGGTCTGGTTCTACTGGATGACTCACTCTGTTAACCCAAGCCACACTCATTCACTCATTTGCGCGCACGCACGCCACCGCGCGCTCGCGCACGCACGCACACACCCGTTTCACGCGCAGGCACGTTAGGTGTGAGTGAGGCGCGTAGTGGTGGGTGTGGGAGGGATGGGGAGGGCTGCCCGTCTGAAGAGGGGTTCCTAATCAGCGCGCATCAGGACCGTTCATTCTCCACTGGAGGGCGAGTGGTACAAGAGCACCGGGACGCTCCGGCAGGAGAGAGGCAGAGCAGACAGTCGGAGGGAGACGGGATAGAGCAGCGGCGGCAGCTGGAAGACACACAGGCGGGGACACAGACAGAAAATCCCTGCACAGCATTATTTCTTTCCGCCGTCGGATTAAGCCCGTCTCCAGCTTCAACAGCGAAACCACGTAAGAAACACACATAAAGCTGAACGCCGCTGGTAGATCATCCCGAGTTAGCGTGTAAATGTGGGCTAGACTGAGCACAATTTAATTTGTTTGCTTTCCTGCCAGACGGATGCTGGACCCTTCATTGAAACTCCATCACGCTAGCTCTCAGAGGCACTCTCCAAAGCCTGCTCGCATCATTCAGACAGCCTCACTCTCTCTCTCTCTCTCTCTCTCTCTCACACACACACACACACGCACACACACGCACGCACACACACACACACACACACACAGCTGGAAGCAATAGCATTTGCTAGCTAGCTGTGCAGACGCATTGAAATAGATATTTAGCAATTTATTGTCGAATTCACCCTGGCTTTGCTCGGCGCTGTGACTTCTGTGCCAGGTGAATACGGCATGGCGGAAAACTTGATGAAATGCGGGGCTTATTGACGTTTCCAGCGTCTGGGAGGCTAGCCAGTGGAGCTAGCTGTGTAGCGGGACAGTGCAGAAGGCAGCCGGCCGATGACAAAAACAGTGCACACTGCACAGTGGCCATAAAAGTCAACCGACATAACCGGGCATTTATTTCTTATATTTGCAATAATGCACGCTTTATGGCATATTGCCCTACAGTATTTGCAGCCTATTGCCCTGTGAGAATTTTAAGATAATGTAAATTTAACATGTAGAACTGGTGCATCCTCAGACTGGTTCCTGCTAGTCGGGTAGCTGCAGCTTGCCATGCGTGCATCCATCCCAGCTCGCAAGGTGTCATTGATTCGCCGTCACGGCGACTAGAAAACACTGTTTTTTGTGCAGGTTTTATTGTGCTTCTAATGCCTGTGTTTAATCAATTAGCAGAAAGGTGGTAAAATACCGAATGTCTCTTCCATAAAACTGTTAGTTTTATTGCATGAGTGATTAGATTTCATCTGTTGTTTTTGTGTGTGTGAAATCAATCACAGTTCTTTGGAACTTCAACCACCGTTGTTTTTGATTGAAGAAGATATAATTGATTGTCTTCTTTCCAAGAAGTGCAAATGACAGCAGAAACTCCGCAGGTTTTCATTTTCAAAACCTGTTTTATCTGCCACACCCCCGAGGCACAGCGATATTTGTTCAGGAATAACTTGTTGGGGGGAAACTGTAGATCTGTTTGCAGTGCAAATAGCACACAAAGTATTATTTTGTCCTAACATTAACTAAAAAAATGAGTGTAGAAACAAACTTGCTGCATCAGCTATTCCTCTTGCTCTGCAAACCTTATTTGCATACAAATTCCGTTTTTTGTTTTTTTTGTTGTTTTTTTTTAAATTGCAGCACAGGTGTCTAATAGTGCGTATTAAATCTAACCTCAACATGCTTGTGGTGAGACAGCACAGAGTGCGTCAATGCCCATTATTGTGAAACCCTCAGAAGGTCGTCTCCCACTCCTCCTTCCAAGCGACATCCTCTGCTGGCTGTGAAAGATTGCTTCCATTATGTAAAGAAAAACTAATTCTGTTCTGGCTTATTGACACTGCCACATAAACGTTTGACTGGCGATTACAGAGGCAAACATTACCCTCTCTCCCGTTGTAACAATCCCTTACCTGAGGCTTAAACCCGGACTGCGGAGCATTTTGATGAATAGAGGTGGACTAAGAAGCTTAAAAGCTGATTGAGGACGTGCGGGTGTTTTATTATTTTCTTCTTTTGTGGTCGTTCTGACTTTAGTACACCCAGTGGTTGGTGTAAGAGGATGGGTGCGTGCTCACGGCTTACATTATAATCCCTATTATACTTACAAAACAAAAAGAACTTAAGTTTGCCATCTTCTGGTATCACTGATATTCTTTAATGTTTACCAGCCTTGATAGCGAAGCTGGTGTTGTTTTCACCTTGTGTATATGACCTGCCGTTATCTACTGCAGTGGGAACTACAAACAAATGCACTCAGACCAAGTTTTTTGAGTACAATGCCGGTGCCAAGCCGGTCTGTGGACAGTTATTGTCGAGGTGATAGTGTCCCACCCATGTAATATACATGCACATCACTTTGTAGGTGTGTAGTTGAGACCAGTATACAGGCCAAGTTTGAAGGTGTGTTCCATGGCCTGTTGCCACTTTTTGATCATTTTTATGAAAGATATGAATGGATTTGCATTCAGTTTTACCTCAGCTAAAGCGATTAACTTCGGAGTTGCATCCTGGAATTCTTTGAAAATTGGTAGACATCTGCTTGATGTTCTCAAGAAAATATCACAAACTAATTCAGCTATCCGTCTGGACCCAGGGACTTGATACATGCATGGAGTGGAGGGACTCTTCAGCCCAGGCGGAGGTACGCAGTCTTGCACTGCTCCTGTTATGCATTTGTAACTCTCTTATGAAGTGTTTATGTATATTTTCCATGATGAATGTGGTTGGAGACCTCACAGTGGGTGCGACAGCACTTGAACATGTTCTCTAGCTGAACAGGAGGATGCACAAATGTAATTTCACTCCATTTATTGCAAATACCTGAAATACATTAACTGGCCAAACTGGGAAGTCTTTGCTCATAAAGACAACTAAGTGTATTAAGTATATGTTTGGTACAGGAGGTCTGGGATTCTGCTGTATTAAAAATTTAAAACTGGGCATATTGAGAGTGCATAATGGTATAATATCAGTGAGTGTCACTAACAGATAAACTACATTTCAAGTCTTGGATGAAAAGACAGTATACTATAAAAGACAAGGATGAAGCTAAAACAACATCTTGAAGCAGGGGCACATGCTGTATCTGCTAAGGCTGGCGTGACTGTGTTGTAGATATGAACATGATTAGGCCATGAAATGCGTGAAAGGCAGACATTACTCAGCGTTGGCTTTCAGGATGTTTGTATCTCTGTGGAGGGCTTGAGTGTAGCTGTGGGGTTTGGTCCGACTGGAGAAAAATCTCTTTTTCTCTGTTTTCTCACAGTGTTATTCTTGCCAAAATGATATCGATTTGCTCGAAGGTTGGAGGTTTATTCTAGCGGGGCTGGATTTGGAATCCCTCCAATGGCAGTTTACTGTATATCTTGATTCCCTGTTTGTGTGTTATTTTTCTTTAGACAGACACACTCTCTCATTTATTCCTCCTTGTATTTATTTTGCATTGCTTCTCTAATACTTGATCTAGATTTTCCACCTATATCACTTTGTTTTAAAGGTTCTATGAATTTTATAATTATTTTCTTCTTGATGAAATTGTGCTCTTGCAAAGAGAACTTTGAATATGGAAGTCCTGAAAGCCAGATGGATTAATAGACCACCAGACGAGCAGTGTGGCACACCAACTGACACAACTAGTGTTGTTGTAGTATGTTGAAAATATGTTGCGTCGCAGGGTTCAGCAAGTATGAACCTTGTTTTCCTTGGCAGAGGGAGTAGAGGGAAGCGGGCGCTCATCTCTGCATCTCTGTGTGTGGCTTTATCTCAGCTCCTGGCCTTCCTGCTATATAGCCAGGTTTTAGAACTCAGCCAAATAAGTCCATATTCAGGTCTTTGTGATTTATGAAGTTCTCTCCCCGTCTAACCATATGTCCTTTTTTGTCTCTGCAGGCCGAGACATGAACTTCTCCCGCTGAAAATTATTGATGCTGAACTGGTGAGTTTTGGGGCTGCCAGTGATCACTGCAGCAACACACATTTGTTTTTCTTGTGTTGTGCATTTTTGTAAGTTTGTTGTTACATTCTGCTTAACAGCGCGTCTGGCTAATAAGACCCTGGGGTAAAAGACACTATATCCAGAATTTAGCTTAACATAGGGTTCAGTAACACCTTTTCAACAGAAGTTCTTCTTTCCAGAGTATTCGCATCATGACCGCATATTAATATCTGAGCTTGCTGTAAATCAATAAATGTAATGTGAATCAAGCAATCAATCAGTTGAGCTATATTTACTGTATACTGCGCAGCTTACAAAGAGCTTTGCAAGTGATTTACTAAACAGAGATATAAAAAAAGAACACAAACAGAAGAAGCAATAAAAGATGGCTGAAAAGATGGTTGAAACAAAAGGTTTTACAACAAAAAAGAACCCGTATAATGTTAATTAACAAAACAAAATGAAACAATGTTGGAAACTATTAGTAATAACTAACTTATTAAATAATATTTTTTCTGCTTATTGCTAAAGATCACTTCTACTAGGTAGTTCCTTCTGATTCATAAACCAAATTAAAATGCAATCTCGCCGGTCTTGGATCTTGGAGATCCAAAAAAAAACCCTCCTAAAACATCTCCAGTCAACAAGGAGGCTATATGCATTATTATTTTTTACCACAGATCCCTGATGTCCACCTGGATCTGATTTTGGTTCTTTGCTACTTTTTCTTTGAGGACTCATTAGAGAATGCAGACATTTTTTTTCTGGTATTTAACGGTGCAAACACGTTGGACATCTTATTGGATGTGTGCTGAGTGATGAAAGCAGGAAAGCTGATTTTTCACGGTATATTTCATGAAAGACTGATATACAGCATTCCCTGATCCACTGCCAGACATCACTCTGTGATAAGCAGGTTGCGTGACTGAAGCTCATTCTGTATGTTCTCTCGTGCCAAGTTTGACACTTTAAAGAAGCTGAAATGTGATTGGTGTCTATAAAAAAATGCATTTGTGATGCATTCTGCATTAACAATATGTAGCATCAAAGCTGTCTGCTAGCTGTGCCTGATTCATTTTCACTTTTGTGTTTATAGAGCAAAGAGGTATATGTTATCTAGTTGGCAAGATTCATTTGACTATAACTTGACAGCTTGATGACTAAGAGGAAAGCACTAATATAAATAATACTGTTGGTTGGAGCAGTTGTTTTAGGAACACATATCTTAGCATTAGTTTAGAAACATGTTTCTTCCTTAATAGCTTGAATCTTACAGGTGTTTAAATTGCAGCTGTCTTATTTAGTATGTGTTAATATTCACATGGCTGTAAAGTGCAGTGCTACGGTGTGTCCAGAGGGAAGAAACACTTTATAGTAACCATGCGTAATAAATATTAAATTTATAGATCATTATTTTAATGGTAACAAACCATTAAATTAGAATATGTTTACTAATCATTAATAATGTTGTCATGCTATTAGTTGGTAAAAAAAACAAAACATGCATTATATGATTTCTGTTTGTTATAAAGTTTTGATTATTGATCAGTGAGCTGTTCCAATCCTTTGACTGGTACTGTACACAAAAGGTGTTTTTTTGGCATCTGTTCCACCACAAAATGAATGTCACTCCTAACTTTAGATGTTTTAGGGAATACAGTCATGTGAGGAATTTTTTTTTCAGGATTCTGTGCAGTCCTGTGAAAAATGACTGCTCCCACAGGGATTAAGAGGGAAATTTCCGCCAGGTGCTGCTAATCAAATAAACTTGATTAATGGAACATCAGTAGATGTGAGCGCCTCTATGAAAGCAGAGGTTTTATAGAGGTGCTCACATCTCAGACACTATAGTCCTTAGTTAACATGTTAAATGTTAAAGTTCATGACAGTACAGTTAGAGAAAAGACCAAATAAGTTTGGCTTGTTTGGAAGGGTTGCCAGAAGAAAGCTTGTTCTTCCTAAAAAGAACATGGCAGCACAGCTTGGGTTTGCAAAGTTGCATCTGGATAAACGGAAATACTTCTGGAACCTCTGCATAAAATGGGTGTTGGAGGGGTGATGATTTGGGCTTGTTTTGCAGCTACAGGACCTGGGCACCTTGCAGTCATGGCCATGAGCTTCTCTGTATTCCAAAGTATTCTAGAGTCAAATTTGGGTCCATCTGTCTGACAGCTAAAGCTTGTCTGAAATTGGGTCATGCAACAGGACAATGATCCCAGACACAGGAGCAAATCTACAGCAGAATGGCTGAAAACATAGAGAATCAAGGTGCTGCAAAGGCCCAGTCCATTTCCAAACCTCAGCTTGATTGAAATGCTGTGGAGGAACCTTTAGAGAGCTGTGCATAAAGAAATGCCCACAAGCCTCACTGAACTGAAGCAGCGTTGTAAAGAAGAGTGGGCCAGAATTCCTCCACAATAATGGGAGACACTGATAAAGTCATACAAAAAATGATTTCTTCAAGGTCCTACAAACTATTGAATCATGGCATGTTTTTATTAGGATTCCACAGAGTCCTGTCAAGACTTTCTTTTTCATGTGACTGTATGTTAGGGAAACAGGACATGAAGTGCCATCTCCAAGTTCATAGTCCTGTGATTTATGTACCTGTGTAATTATGGAGTCTTTGAAACAAGTGTTATAAACATACATTACAATTTATAATTGTCATCCAAATAATGTTAATAGATGACCAATGGAATTTTTAACTAATTGCGTACAAACTATTATAAGCACTAGTTGCAACCTTACAGTAACCGTCCAGAAAATTATTTACAATGGTTATTATAAAGTACTTCAAAGAATTTATAAAAAAAACAATCCTATGGCAGTTAATGTCTGTGTACCGGTGTACAGTGAAGTGCTTGTGACTTTTCACAGTAATAAGTTGTGAGCACTGACAAAGCCCTGTTGACTCCAGATTCTTTGGCGGTTGTTGAAATGACATTTGTATGGCGCTTTTATAGTCTTCCTGCCCACTCAAAGGGCTTTAGACTGCAAGTCACATTTAACCATATATTCATACAATACTTTATTCTGTACAATTAAAGCACTTGAGCTACCTCTCATCCATAGTCAATTTAGAAGAAGAATATTTAGATTAAGGTCAGTGTTTGGAGTGTAAGGTCAGTCATGCATCAGCACGTATGAGAAGCAACGGCAGCAAGTCAACACGCCTAAACTCCCACTGCAAATATTTACACGGATCTGGAAACCTGAAACTTTGTTCTAGCTTGCTGCATTTGAAGACCTTGCTGTTTATCAAAATACGGATGTGACAGGTACCTGAGACTGCACCCAGAGATAGAAAATATTACTTTTAGATGGAACCCAGTAGCGTAAAGAAAACAAGTCCTCTTAAATGGCCGTACCAAAATAGGTTTATAGAGATGTAAACATGCCAAAGTACTTTCTTTTGGATATTAAAAGAAGCTGTGACCCTGCTTTTGTGTTAATCTAGTGTCTTTCAGGTTGTGCACTTGCTTAGAAAGCTTTCTAAGAAATAACATGAAAGACTCTGTCATTGTGGATGTTCAGTGCTGCCAGCCTGTCCCACTGCTAAAAGGGTTAGTAAACCTCAGCGCCATCCTCTGCTCTTTGCTCTGATAAACCACTCTGCTCCACTCCCACAGTCTCAGTTTCACGTACAAGATAGCTGATCAAAAACTGGCCTCAATCCTCAATAATCCAGATGTTGTGGATTATAAAGATATGCGGGAGCACTATTAGCTGCCTAAAGAAAGAGAAAGATCAATGATGAGAGAGAGCGTGTCTTCACTACAAGGGTAAGTGTGGCTCGAGGCTGAATATAATGACGGGGGTATTCTCTGCAGACTCTCAGCCAGCAGCAGAGGGAAGGAGATGGGTGGTGGCGGCGGGGGGTGGTGGCAGCAGCGAGTGAAAGCAAAGCAGATAGTGAGCGAGACTCTTACTCTCACACCAACAGATGGAAGCTACAGTCATGAAGTCAATATTTACTCTTTCTTAATAAAAAATTGGCAGCATTGGCCTAGCTGATTCAGTAGCAGGCAGCAGGAGTATCTGAGTTTGTGTGAAAGAGGCTTTGAGGAGTAAAAACAACACTTCAGTGATAACAACTGTAGCTCGGCTGTAGGTCAAAAAATACGAGGGGCTAACCCTCCCCTCTCTTTTGTTAAATGCACACATGCTTGCAATGTGCACATTCACTTTACCCGTGGCTCAATCCACTGTGGGGATACATGTGAACGCAATTTGCACTTCCAATTAAACTGTCGACCTTCGCTCCAGAATGCAAAACGTGATTCTGTACCGTCCTCTCCTGGATAGCTATTATTAACCATCCCAGGCCCATAATAGAGAGAGCAAGGCTTTACAACACACTGATGGAGACCACTGAAGTCAGCAAAATTATCACATTTATCAACACTGTCAGTGTTTAAAGTGTAAAACTAGCAGACATTTTCGAGGCTTATCGATTGAGCTTTTTATGGTTTATCTATTTGTGTTATAAATGGGGCGAACACAGGGAGGTCTTAAGTGCCTTCTTTAGGTCATTCACATTAAGACAGAGAGCTCTGTGAGTGAATGAGTTAAGATGCTGAAAACAGCAGAATACGTTAGGGTTAGCCCAGAGCATCCCGCCCAGCCTCTAACATGGCTTCAACGCATGACTCGCTGGTCTGATCAGATGACTTGATAAACAGCAGGAATGTTGCTTCTTCCTCCTGCTACAGCACTGCCCTTGTGTGTCTGGGAAAAGGGGGAGAATGTGTGTGTAGCTTTAATTATACTGCAGTGCTATAAAGATGTTCAGGTTGGGTTACGGATTATGTTTTTTGGCAAGTTTCTTGTAATGTAATGTCTTGTGGATTGATCAGAACATGACTGTATGTGTGTGTGCGCGCGCATGTGTGTGTGTGTGTGTGTGTGTGTGCCAGAGGGGTCGCCTTAGTCAGCCCACTACTCTACAAGATAACAGTTATGTAACACAGCTGAGCTTATCATTTACCCTGCTCATCTCAGATGAAATGCAGAACACGGTACATGGCACAATTGTCTTTACTTTGTTGTTGACTTGGATAATCTAATGGCTGCAGGGGAATTCCTGCTATATATGCAGATGTCCTTGAGTGAAACAGCATGAAGCCTTTAATATTGGCTAATTTATGTCTTTCTTTGTTTATTGTTTTGAAAGACAAAGTGGATTTTAATGGCGTTTTTTTGAGGGGGGGCTTTCTTTGGAGTTTTTAACTCATAAAATGAGAAGTGCAATGGGGGAAACAAACAGATTTTAGGCCGAGTTTAAACACATGGTTTAATAGGCAAATAAATTTAGTTCCCTTCACGTGGCTTTCCGAGCAATGCCAGAAATTTGTCAAAGTGCCTCATCCATTTTTCATCAGCCACTTCTTGGATGTTATTTAAACAAACCTTTGTCCTAAGCACATAAATCCTTTAGATGGCTATCATAACAAACTGTGGAAGCAAAGTTAAGTTTAGAAAAGTGTCACAAAGCACATCATAAAAGAAGGAATGTAAATTTTCCAATGACAAATGCTCAGAGACATTTTCCTTATGTGACACTGTTATAGTACATGGACTAGGGGAATAATATATACTGTATATATACTGGATAGGAAATCTTGTATTATATATTGTGTTCACATGTATACAGTATATATAGTATCTACGATTGTTCCAAGCACTTTGCTCAATTCTGAAGGCATTTATTGGGGAAAACCAATGTTAGCAGCTTTAACATGTTTTGTCCCATTAATGACTTCTTAGGACTTCTGAGGTTCACCTGGTACTTGCTTTGCATATAGTTATGTTCTTGTAAAAAGCAACGGAAAAGCGGTACAGAGTACAGTACAGTAGTGTGAAAATGTGTTGAGCCACCTCTCATTTCTTTATATTTTGCTTCCAAGGAATCAGCCTCTTTGGTAACTTTGTGAAGTGGTCCTGAGCAGTAGTTCTCCAAAGTTCTTTCTTTGGATATTGGCTGTTTATTTACTCATTTTTAGTCCAGTCCTTGCACCTGACCGTTTACAGAGGAATATTTTGTTTGTTAAGCCACTTAACACTGCCTTATCAGTTATTTATGCATAAAAAGGGGGCACTTAATGCCTAAGTGATGAAGCAGAATTTTGTTTACATGTAAGAACAACTTTGCAAATAACCCATTTTAAATTGTATCTTTTGACACTTTACTTCAGAAAAAAATGAAGTGGTAGGTCTAAAAAAAACCCCATATATAAATGAACAGTATCTGAAAGTCATGTCCTTAAGAAAAAGGAAAATAAAATCCAGCAAATACCTGACACAGGACCTGCAGTGGCAACAGGTCTTATGGAGTGAATAATCCAAATTAAAAAAATTTTGGTACGCATTGTCATCACTATGTATGGAGGAGGTCAGGGAAGAGGTGCAACAGTGTCTACAGCCATCTGTAAAACACTGTGGAGGCTCTGTCATGATTTCAGTTTGGGGGATCTTGTGAAAATTGAATTATGAACGCAGAAAGTACAGTCACATTTTGATCCACCATGCAATACCATCTAGAAAGCATATGATTGGCAACAGCTTCATTTTTCAGCCTGACAATTATCTCAAACACACTGCCAATGCCGTAACAGCATACCTGGTTAGACAAACACACAATGGAACACTATCAGTCATGGACTGGCCTCCCCAGAGCCCAGACCTCAACATTATTGCAGCGGAGTGGGATCATTTTGACAGGGACCAGAATAAAAGGCACCTGCCATCCAAAGAGGAGCTTTGAATGTCCTTCAAGAAGCCTGGAGAACTATTGCTGAAGACTACTTAAAGAATCAAATCAAATCAATTTTATTTATACAGCGCCAATTCACAACAGACAGTCGCCTCAAGTGGCTTTGTATTGTAGGTAAAGACACTACAATACTGCAGAGAAAACCCAACAGTCAAAACGACCCCCTATGAGCAGCAATTGGTGACGGTGGGAAGGAAAAACTCACTTTTAACAGGAAAAAACCTCCAGCAGAACCAGGCTCAGGGAGGGACAG
>VUQK01011463.1:54641-72088 GCA_015106715.1 Bujurquina vittata
CCTCTGGGGGGTTTTTTTTGTTCGGACAGGTTTTCCCTTTTTCTCCCCCCGCCCCCCCCCCCACACACACACACATCAGTCACTTACAGGGAACGACTGAGGCCGCCTTATGTTTTAAAGGTTCATGCAAAAGTCTCCATCTCTCATCATTAATGCTTTCAAACATTGGTAAACACGACACTCATGTGTTGAGCTGATTTGAAAGCTCCACTTTCTTGGGCAATAGTTTAACTGCCTCTGTTCAATCATGCTCACAGTAGACCCTTGGGCTGTCAGTCAGGAGGGACTTGGGGACTTCTTTTACTGGGTTCACGCCAGTGGAAAGCTCACATTCTGGGGAAGCATTTAACCCCTGCTCCTTCATGCTGCCTCTCTCCTCAGCTCCCCTCTCTATATGGACATGTTCTATTTCCACAGCTCCTTTCTCCTGGCTCCCTCATCGGCAGCTCAACGGGGCACAAATTCTCTTTTAATAGGTACATATTTGGGCAATAGGAGAAGTCCCATATTTTTGAGCAACCCACTCGCCCACCTCCCCCTTCTTTCTATCCAGTTCTGCCTGTCTCAAGTCTTCAAAGCCTTTGTTTATTACACATTTTCTCTCTTGGTTATCGTTAATTTTTCTAGCCTCTATGATGGAGCACAATAAGGAAAATGGGTGGCAGGTGTGCATCTTTGCCAAACAGATGTGGCAGGGCACTTTTCAAATTCAGTTTTTTTGTTTCAGCATCCATTAATTTGGAGCATTTTATTCCCGTCAAGGTCTCAGGTTCAGTATGGTGCTGTTTCGCAGCAGTACCGCAAACAGGTTTTAATGTTTATTAATGTTTATTATGAATCAAAGATGCTTGAGTTTATCTGAGCACACTTGAATCTTTTTCAGAGATGCTGTTCAAGCATTTCTAACAGTTCAACCATAAAGTTATGTACGTATGTGTATCCTCAGAAATCTTGACCATATTTGGGGAAACCTGGCCTTGAAGAGCCCTCTTCTCGTTCGTGTGACAGGGCAAAGCGAACCTTTGACCTCCTAATCTGGTCTAAATGAGACCCTCACACAAACATACACACATGTGCACACACACACACACACACACACACACACACACACACACACACACACACACACACACACACACACACACACACACACACACACACACACACACACGCACATGCAGCACAGCTGAGCAGTGGGTTTGTGATGTAACAGTCATTTTTGGAATAATGTGGTATTTTCACTCTGCAAGCGTCCCTTTGCAAAGGCCAGTTACCTAACATTCATCCCCAAATTAACAGGCTCCTGCCTCCATCACCTCAGAGTGATACAGCAATCCATTTATGCCAAGATTAGACTAAGCTGTGTTTCATTCTAGTTGTGTCCCCAAATGCCTCCAGTTGTATTATAATATGGATATCATCCCCAAAGTACCTCTTCAGTGATAACTAATTCAATTAGTGGCTGACACTGCTCTATATTAATATGAACCCAATGCTTGTGTTCAGACAAAAACATTCTGAGTGTTACTTCCAGCAGCACATTGTATGAAATGTAGTCATTAGAACTATGGCATTTTAATTACATTTTAAATATTTTGTCTATGTTTCCACAGTAATTACTTTTTAAAATTAAATGCATAGTCTTGTCTCTCTAATGCCAGTACTCCGGTCATATTTCTATTATTAACCAGACACAGATACCATCTCCTCACCATCACCACTTGAAAGATGGTCTTTTCCGTATTCCATTTGGGGGTTCAGTTTCACATATTCATCACTCTGTAAAGACTGAGGATTTCTAGTTATATTTTTAGACCCTATTTCCACCATAGAACTTTTCCTATACAAGGCTCCTTAAAAACATCACTGAAATATGGATCACCTCAGTAATGTAAATGTTCTTCCTGCATTGCCTCAGTTTTTAGTCTGGTATTGTTTTGCTCTCTTATAATTTGTCTTCTTCAATTAACGTCTGCTAAATTTCTTGTGCGCCACTTACAGCAGACAACAGAATACGTGAGACTCAGAGTTATATTCTGTCTATAGATGGCAAGGGAAGTGAGTGTGTCCAGCAAGTAGTGTCTCAGTCTAAGGTGGGATTAAGTGTGCTAATGTGTCAGCCAGGCCCCTCTACCTCACCGCATTCAGGGAACTCCCTGACACACAAACACATATACATGCACACACACATACAAACAAACAGTTCTCTAAATGTCTGTGATTAAGATTCCTGATAACCCCGGGGCCAGCCCTCACCCCTCTCTCAAGTCCTTCTGCTCTTTATTTCTCTTTGAGAGGCCTCAGTGTTCCTTAAATGGGGGTAGTCATAGGCCCTGAGGTCAACAGACTCTGGTTCTCTTTTTCTCTCACACACAAAATTCACAATAATATCCACACAAAGGCTTTAGGCTGTCATTTATGAGGTGGATGCTATGTCCGTTAGGATGTGTTAATTTTTCATGTATGTCGGTTCGGCAGAAGGTGGATATGGATGACTATATATAGAACTTTATCTGTCTGCTTTGAGTAGGAACAACAGTGAAAAGTGAGCTGATGATGGCTTTCTCACTGAAAGTGACTGAGATCCTACTGCTTGTATTTGTTGTGGGAAAGTCTTGTTGTTATTGTGTACATTTGTGTGTGTGTGCGTGTGTGTGTGTGTGTGTGTGTGTGCGCACTCTGTGGGACCACAGTTGGGCGTTGTATTCAGTGTGTGTGACTGAAAGACAGCCAGTTTCCATCACAGGCTGAAGTCTGATTATGTAACCCGCGACTGAGAAGCATGAGTGAGCAGGGTGATCCTCAACTATAAAAGGCAAAGAAGATGGGTAGAAGAGGGTCATTTGATGTGGAAAAAGACATTCTTCCCTTCAACAGCATAATACTTCTTTAGCTACAGTCCCAGAGAAACAATGTTGATTACATTTTTTTATATGCACTGCCCAAGAAAAGCATACATCAGTAATCTGACACTAGAGAGTTAATTTCTTCTCTCATTCACATGCAGTCTCACCAGTTTTGTTTTGTTCAGAAAGATTGAGGTGATAAGATAGCATTACCTTGGAATTCTTAATCGGAGCAAAAGAGCAAGTTGGAATCAAAGTGTAATTCACAGAATATTACCATAATGATAATGATGGGCTCATTAGAATTGGAAGGTTGAAGCTGTTTAAAGTGCCTGAATGTTTTGAAAAAGATATCAGTACTTGATGCCAGCCTATCCATAATCATCTCCCAAATGGAAGCAATGTGACATATGATAGATATCAATATTTTTCCTATTAATAATAAATGTACATTTTTCACAAAATTGGTAGTTATTACCACAGTGAATATCTATGAACAACAATTTAGTTCAGTTTATATAATGCCAAATGACAACAACATTCACTACAAGGTGCTTTATATTGTAGAGGAATGACCCTAAAATATCAGAGAGAAACCCCAGCAATCAGACAGCCTCATACGAGCAAGCACTTGGCAACGGTGGGAAGGAAAAGCTCTCTTTTCTCCATAGCTCATTGTGATAACAGTGTTTTACCTCTGGGAGCTACCTCAGTAACCAACACAGTCCACTGATTGCCTGTAACACAGGAGCAGTTGCTGAGTGTCAGTTGTATATCTTGTTCAAGAGCATCCTGCATCTATAGCTGTAATTCGGCGGATTCTGCAGCAGTTCTTGTCTTAATGATGAGTCTGGGGATGAAAGCAAACCTCTTCAGTTTGAAGAAATCTATCTGAGGTTTATTTAAAATGTGCACTCGTGTTTATTGTAAGTATGTACTGTAAGGAGCCAGTAATGCATTAATGAGAGGCCACTTGGTCATTATTTTTTGTATATTATTAAAGAAAAAATGAAAAGTGGTTTCTTGCATATGGGTCCCCAGTTTATCCAAGACAGTTTGGATATTTAAATTAAAAAGTTTTGTCATCACAACCCTACCTATCTACAGTAACCTGAGAGATAACACTATCTTCTAGTACTTTCCTGTTAGTAACTCTTCAGGTTAAGAGGACTAAGTGTGTTTAAGAAAACAAACTTAAACACTCACAAGGCAACAGACACATTGACACTGCTTACTTAAAAAGTCAAACAAGCCTAGTCAAACATAGACACACACATGAAGTCACGCACACTGCTCGAGAGGCAGCAGAAGCCTCAGTTAGCACTCATGCATTGAGCAAAGTGGAACCCAAATGTGGATCAGCTGAAAGGAGTAAAAAGGAATTTCAGTACTTATTAGTGGTGGGTTACACCATTCAGCTTTTCCATTTACTTCCTCATCAACCGTGAATTCTCCTTTCTCAGCTTGTTACTTGCATGTCAGGTTTTGTGCGGTAACATGCAGTTGGTCATGGTAAGGTGTGATAGCTGGTGAAATCAGAGATGTTACACAATTTATACACAAGCCAGAACACGCACACCACATCTCATTCCTTTCTGTAGTAGTACAGTTCCTTAGTAAACACTGCCCCCTCTATATCACCCTCTTGTTAATGAAATGTAAAAACAGACACAGGTATTATTAACATTGATTTCCCTCCTACAAGCTGCTTGTTCAAAGAAAAGGAGTCCTGTTGGGGTAATAAAACAATGAGTTCCAGGTCTCCCATTGAATTAAAGACTACTTCTATCTAGTGTAAACAGTCACATTTGTATGATATTGCTCTGTGTCTCACAGTGTGACCGCAGCATGCCTGATGCGTGCAGCAAACTCTGGGCAAATATGAGCGAGACTCAGTCTGATGGTCTCGTGGTAAAGTGATTAAACAAACCTACCAGAATATTGCCCGTCTGTGATATTGAATGATTGTTAGAGACGTCATCTCTACAACAGATGCTTCAGAGCAGCAACCTGCTGCAGTTTGTTCCCACTGTTTGAATAATGCTCTTCTTTTTCTGTATACTTTGGATTGTGATAGTTTGGCCACTGTCACACAAACCAGTTCTTTCTCTGGTCTCCTTCCATTTTTCTTTTTTTATGGTCATGCTGTTTTCTTATATTAGTACAAGTACAGTAGCAATATGATATTTTTGTATTTTTCATATCGTATTTTATTTCATGTATTTGTGTGTTACCCAGCAAGTGTGGTGCAAATGTTTCAAGATTAGATGAAATGGGTTTTTTCATGCAGTGCAAGGAGTGCATATCTTGTTGGGAATTGCATCTGACCAATGGCTCTGTGGTAACTGCTACTAAATAATGTGCTCCAAACACCAGGTTGCTGTAAAATAACTACAGACATCAGTGTTTGTGCACATATCAGACGAGTCTGGTGCAAAAAAATCTTGAGACAGTGGAATACTAGATCTCATGCTCTCTCCAAACAGAAGTAGGGAGCAGCCACATGCACCACAACTTTGTTAAAAATTGTTGGTAAATTATTATTTACATCATCATTTATTTCATTTCACTTGTCATTATGTAAGCAGCATTTTAAGAAAGAATCTGGAATGAGGAATATAATGGAGTCCATTTGTGTAATATAACATGTTTTGTTTTTTCTGTGACAAGCAGCCCCCAGCCATCTGCAAAAAGTGGCTTTTATAAGGATTGTTACACTTAAAAACGTAGAGGGAGCCTAGAACATTAGGTGCAGGAATTACTGTAAATATTTATTGTCATCAACAGAATACTTTAACTGGCTTGCAACCTGTTGTACACACATATAATTTGGTGGAAAGTTCATATGCCAAAGATCACAAAAGCAGAATATATATGTGAGATTTGACTCTGATCCCTTCCCGTGTTTGCATTGTGCACTATTTGTGCTGTGTGCCCCTGTTTGGGTTGACTCACAGGGCTAATAGAGAGAATAAATACATGGAAAAGTGTCAGAGTTCTGAATGTTTGAATAACTGCATTTTCATTATATTATTGGATTACATATTATCATTGTATTATTGCAATCAATCTCAACTAGTCTGGAACAGACCAATCAGGGATGACTACTGTACTCAAAAAAGCAGCAGAATTAATAAGTTGATTATATTCTGCTGTGAACATGGAGCTTATTATGCTGTAACAAATATGCTTTTTTTGTGTTACAGTCCTAGAAGGTGTTTGTCAGTCCTATTATACTGATGAAGGTTCTCTCTGGCTTTTGGTAATACTGGGATTTGAGCAAAATGGGCAGGAAGAAAATTGTTCTGTGGCAGGGGATTTGTTTTCCAGTGAGTCAGTCCAGGTGAGTGGTTCGATGTGTGTGTCCTAAGATGGGTTTAGCCTCAGGGGCAGTGATGACCCTAATAGTGAGAGAGGAAAATTGATGGTATTGTTGAAGAAGAGGCGGTGTAAGATGCACGCACGACAGCTTCGGACACCATTGAGAAGTAGTTGTTTTTGTTGCACTCTTGCTCTGGCACTGTGGTGTCTGCATGGTCATAAATTCGGTTAATGTCTGCAAAGACCTTCACATTCACCCTCTAATGACTAAATTTACATTACTCTAGAGTCCATATACCTTTGTGTCAAATTAACTATGTAGGCACTATGCATTACTTTATTTTTTCCTGATCAAAATAACACTGGGTGAATAGATTTGTTTAGTGCTTGATAAGCAGTGCCGGATCCAAAATGCTACCAAAACCATACAAAAGAGCATCCACACTGTCACTTTAAGAGTCTCAAAGCTGCAAGACAAGGTAAATATCTAAATACGTAAGAGGACATGGCATCACTCTTTGATATGTGCAGTTTAGATTAGAGACCAGGATGCCACAGTGAGTCAGTAACGGAATTGTATGTACAAATGCATTAAAACAGATTTGTACATAGGCCAAGCTTTGGAAAAATATAAACCATATTCCACTACTGTGCCTGACAGTGTTACAGCATGTTTGACTTTCACAGGCACATCAAGCAAGCAGTGTGGGTGTGGAATAGCAGAAATTGAAATATATGTTACAGTGTGTGCAGGCTGAGTATGTACACAAAGCTTAGCTGCTATTTAAACAAACTTAATTCTCCTTACACTCCTGAGTTCCAAAAATCTTAGGCAAGTGAACATATTATAATTAGAAAGTAATGATATTGGCTCTCCATGTTGTTCAAGTAATGCACAGCTTATAACGGTTCAGACTTTTCCTTTAATTTGTCATTGATCTGTTGTTCCCTACTCTAGAGTGGTTCTGTTTTTATACTTGCATCAGATCCTGTAAATAGTGGGTGTGTACAGTATGTGTGCAGAAAATGAGTTTTTGTTATTGACTACTTTTTAATTACTTAAGCCCGTCCTGTTCTGGCCAGAACAGATGGTGGTGTCTAGTCAAGCTGAGAAGCTGAGGTTTTGCACCTGTTTAAGTAATATTTCTGATAAAACATTGCCTGTTTTTTTTTCCTGTTTTTTTTTTGTTCGTTTTTGCTCAAGCACCTGTTTTTTTATAACTGATTTTTTAAAAAAATATTTTTAAGTGGTAACTAGAACTTGAAGCACATAACTGCTTTCTTGACCTTGACAAGCACACACCTGCCCAGCTGTTTCCACTTAGTTTTAATGAAATCTTCTCAGAACTGCGCGTTAATCTTCATACAACTCCTACAGTAAGTGACATCTGTGGTGGCATATGTTATTTCTTCTTTAAAATAGCGTCTTTAAACTACCTGGAAAGAAGTCTGATAAGCAAATGACTTCTGAAACCACTTGCTTTCATTTAGTCTACACGTACCATTCCTTAAATAGATTTGCACTCTGAGAGCAATTACAAATGGTACCTTCCACTTGCTCCTTAATGTCATGGCAACAGCTGGAGGGCTCAGCGTTGGCAAACCAAAAACTCAGTCCCACAGGCACATACACAAGATAGGTACATCTTGTGTCCTCTAACTCTGACAACACAAAGAAACATTCTTTTTCTTCAACTGGCAGCTACAAAAGAAAACAATGACATTAAATTTAAAAAAAAAACCTCTGACTGAAACCGAAATACTTTGAATATTTTTTGTCTGACATTGATGCAGTAGGACTGTAAATTAATGCACCACAACAGTAACACCAAAACATCAAATGAAGACATGCTGGAAGATCAAATGGAACATGCCTTATTAAAAATCACTGTTTCCCCCCTCAGTTTCCTGCAGTTCCGTTTGGTTGTTTTTAAAGTTTAGTCCTCCTGTTGTGATTATTGTTACAGCCATAACACATGCTGCTCTCTGTTGTTCACTTGTGTCCATTCAAGTATGTCCCCAGTCAAACCTTCCACCAGTGGCTGCATGATGTAGCTGTAGCCTAATTTTACTTTATGAGGTGTGGGACCGCTGGGTGTTACCCTAGCTGCCATTTTAGAAGAGAAGGCTGGGAACAGTGTTCCTCACGGGGCTCCTATCTATCGTAATTATCTCACTGTCAGGGGTTGGATAGGGGGCTCGGACCTCACTGACTTCCGTTAGCTTCCCATAGCTCCTCACGTGCACACTCACAATTCTAGGAGCTCAGAGGCCTAGTGTGTGTGCTGGTGTGGCCTTATAGGACCTGAGCTTCTGCACCGCTATTGGACAGATTTCATCCCGCTGAGGAAAATGTTATCTAATGCATACTGTTGAGTGTAGCGAGATCTAGGCTACCATCAGACAGGAAAGCACAGTCCAATTAGTCCAAATTAGAGATGTGAAATGTCCTATATGAATGATTTTGAATCTGCTTTACAATGTATAACATTCCCCTGAAGGCTGGTTTAGGATTCATTGGCACCTGTATTTTTAGTCCCCCTGGCAAGATGAGTGCATTTGTGGTACACTTCACTTTTGGCCACCACAGATGGTGGAGGACTGGGTTTCATGGGGTCGCCCCCCTTTTTTTGTAAATCTGTAGGTGTTTTGCCTTGATACAATATCTCCTGTAGCACCATGATAACAGTAGTTCAAAATAATTTGCATTAATTAAATCCCATTAGCATCTTTTTCATATTTTGTGATGTGATTCACTATATTGGTGTCTTTTGCTGAACCTGTCAGCAGCAGTGAGATTAGCTCTCAGTAGTTTATTTTTTTCCTGAATCGTATTTTTAAAACGACAGCCTCCAGACATCCCAGAACCCTTGCTTCATCTGTACTTGTCATGCCAGGGGTGGACTGTAGCCCGCCCATCCGGTAGTTTTTTGTAACCCCTGTTGCTGTTGTCTCTGATCTGTGTTCCCCACATCAAAAGCAGACACCCCCCCTGCTGTACTTACCACTCTGTTCCCCCAGCCTCTGTCACTCACAGCTGTGTCACTTTTCGGTCTCTTTCTGCCCACCACTGTTCTGTTTTATCTCTATGCCTCTCATGCCACTCTCTACTCAACTCTCAGATCACATCTTTCTGCCTCTCAGAGACTGCATATCAGGCTCTTACATTTAGTGCACTGATTTTATTTCATTTTTCTACTATTCATTTTCCCATGTGCCTTCATAATTTTCCTCTTACACATATTCTTTGTCTATATTTCTTTCCCCATTACCCTTCCCCTGTTCCTTTCTTGGTCATCTCATCCATCAGCATATAGTTTTCACTTTGTTTTTTGTGTTTTTCACTTGCGTGTGTGTGTGTGTGTGTGAGAGAGTGTGTGTGTGTGTGTATATATATATATATATATATATATTCATATAATTTTCTATATGTTAGACAATATTCTGTAACCCAGTAGGTCCACAGATTGATGGATGAAAATCAAAAGCCCTCAGCATGTTCCCATAATGACTTAATACTACCTGAGCTCTTAAGACTATACATAGTATGTCACGTTCTCAAGTGCACTTTTCTCTCTCAGTTTTGCTTGACACATTTGAGCTTGACGTAGGGGGAGCCTATATTTGGGTGGTGTCATCAACAATATTACAGTTACTTCCTCCCCTCCCTGAGCTGGATGTCTTACGTGATGATACACGTGCAGGTGTGTCACATGAATGAAGCCTGACTTGCTGTCTAGTATTTGAAGAGGAGTGCAGTGCATGTCCTTTTGGTTTCAGGGTGCTAGATAAAAGCAGACTGACAAAATTAATTTCTCTCATGCTTTTTATCTCTGAGATATGGTCAATTTACATTGTTAAGGCCCACCCGTAGTCCCAATTTTAGCATTATGGCTGTTTTTGGGATCCAGAAGTGATGGTAGTTAATTGAGATGGTGAGTGCCAAGGTATCAGCTAATAATAGCAGGCTTGGTTAGCAGTGTAAACCAATAGGATGTATTGCACAGACTCGCATACATGCTTTTATTTGTAGGTTAACTACAAATAATAAAAACAGAGGCTTATTGGATGGGCTGTTACCACAATTAACAACCCAGCACTCCATTTTATTTGCCAGGTAGTTGCATTAAAAATGCTCTAAATAAGCACCAACACCACAAACACAGTTGAGAGGTCTAGTTCAGTGATTACAGTAAGCTGATTTGAACCCACCTGGGACCTACTCATGACTACTCATCAGTTGATGAGTAGCTCATCACTCAAATCAGCTACAACCCTAATAATACAAAACTTTGACTTTAAAAGTATATAAATGGCTGAATTTTAAAAAAAAAGACTTTATACACAGGTGTCACGAATGGGTTAATTAGCTATAAGCAAAACTTTTTTGTATTTTTTTAGCTCTAAAGTTGGACATTTTAACATTGGATTCTGTGTGGATTAACTCATTTTTGGTGCTAGCCTTAAGTGGCCAATTAAGGAGCTGCAATTTCTGGCACGTGGGTGTGGGCTTTGTTTCTCAGCCTGGAGGTTCCAGCTTGGTCCCACGCAGGGGTTATCCTCTGATGCTATATTCCCTTTCCTGGTCTTGTTTATGCTGTCTCACTATTCATTACAGCTACAAAGCAGAGTGGCATAATGAGGCTGTTTGTAGACCTTTAACTTTCAGACTTTTGGGTTGTCAGCAACCAAACCGATCAACCAAGTGAATGTGATTATGTGACCAGAAAAATTAGATTTAATTGTTCTATTTCATGAATTAGCCATTGAACTCATACTACCAAATGTGAAAGTCCAAAACTCTTTGTCAAGAATTCCAGGTGAGGGTGAGTGTGAGAGTGTGCCTTAAATCGCTGATAAATATTTTTCACAAATTTGTCCCCAATTGGTTGGTTATACAGTATATGCAGTCTCTCGCTCTCACTTTCTCTGTCTCTCTCTCTCTCTCTCTCTCAAGAGGGTATATTTTTGGATGAGCCCCTAGAGCCCAAGGTACCATAACTTTTTCTAATATACTCTTTGTGTCTCTCTTTCTGTCTCAGACTTGTAAGCAGCCATGACGAAGTCCTACGAATTCAACTGGCAGAAGCACCTGCCTGAGTTCATGCAGGAAGGCTCCTCTTTCGACAGGTTCGATGAGGTAAATACTGTATGACACATTGATAAAAATAAAGAGCATTTTAAGTTTAGCATCCTCAGGTTCTGGTGGAGGTGGTGAAGGTTTAGCCAATGCTAAGCTATCTGAGTTTGCAAGTGCCCCCTGGTGATACTGACATAGCTTATTTGCTCTGCCCTGTTATCATCCTGCACCTTAATGACTATTCCTGGCTCAGTCATTAGTTGGACAAATGCACACATGCAGACACAAGGAGCAGAGGGCTTGTGTTGTTTTTATGCACTTAGAATAGCAAGCCTTAAAAGAAGTTTTCACCTCAAACTTTAATGATTTACATTATGCAGTTTCCTTCCCTCCCTGCCAACCCCCAAACCAGGCCTCACCAAAAAAGAAAAAAAAAAGTGTCCTCAGTGCTGTCTGTGTAAACAGATTTATGTCCCCACACCATGAGTAATACAAGCACACCCATACAAAACAGAGGCCTCTCTTTATAACCTGATGCGTCATTGGTGTAGTCAGAGCTCTAGATGTAGACAGGCCACATTGATTAGGCTCATTAAGGTGCTTCGGCTTGGCGACTGCTTGTCCGCAACACGTCCACTGAGGGTTTTAACCGGCACGCTATAAGAAATTATACACATGGTAGAAATGGTTTGGAATTCCCAGGATTTCAAAAAATTGGTTTATGTGTACCTTGCCTCAATCACAGTAAGTTTTAAGACTTATAGAGAAAGCTGGGAAATGCTACAAAACAGTTTTTAAACACCTTAGTATTCACCAGGACACAATTCCTCCTCAAGCTGAGAAAATTTGGGACTGCTGCTACTCTTTCAGTGAACTGGTGTGCTGGAAAGGTCACACCTGGATGAATTGCAACTATTGAGTTAACAGTGAATTGGAAGTTTTACAGGAGAATGTCAGGCCGTGCCCGGAAGCTGAGGAGACTTTGGGTGATGGAACGACACAATCATCCAAAGACAGAAATGTTTGGAGAAAATGAGGATTGATGTTTTAGGAATGAGAGAGTCAGAATCCTGACGACCAGATGCCTGGAAGTGTTTATTGAAACCAATGCCATTATCAGTTCTGCTTATAGGTGCAATTCTTTATTAACCTACTGAATCCAGATCAGGTTTTTGTGTGGGGTTGGCGTGTATATCTGTGTTATTCTCCCTGAATCCAAACACAGTGTAGAAACAGCTCGCATATACAACCATTGTTTTATTATGTGCCACTGTGAGACAAACTTACTAGTACTGATAATAGAAAATGATAAGCTTGGGGGCTTTTGATTACTGGTTCTCATTTCCCATGCCTAAAGATGCTGTATCAAAACATAAAGAGGGATTTTCAATCAAGATGTCCCAGAGAAATTAATGGTTTGATCAGCTGTGTTGCAGGCAGGAAAGAGGACCCCAATGCAGGATACGCCAGGCAAAGGTTAACTTAAACTCCACTTTATTTGCAGGTAGTAAAACAAAAGACCAGACCAGACTGGACTAGTGGCAAAACTGCAGACAGGAAAACAAAAACACTTGACTTGAACCGAGGCAAAACTATAAAGCCAGGCAGGGAGCACGCACACAGTGGGAAAACAAAGACATTAGACAGCAACGCAACAACAGGCATAGAAAACACAGGACTTGAAGAACAAAAGGGCTAATGAGGGGAGTGGAAACAGGTGGAAACACAGGTGACACAAATTACTTGACGAGACCAGGGGACGCAAAACTGAATACAACAGACAGGGACCAGACGACTATCAAAATAAAACAGGAAGTCACAACGGGCAACAGAGACAAAGACTTTACAGTGGAAACACAAGGAACGAGAAAACAATATATAACCAAACCCCAGAACAGAACAAACATAACCCGGGAAAACCAAAACACGGGGTCCCCATGGGGACCCCGGACTCTGACAGGAGTGGCCCAAAATTCATCCTCATTGTTTTGCAACTCAGTTAAGCAGTTGCAGGAAATGTCTGGTGGAGGCTGTTGCTGAAAAAGAGGGTTTAAATGAGTCAGAGTTCCTGATATAGGAATTTTAAGACCTATACTGATACCAATATTTGTTGATTTAAAAATCCAATATTGTGATAAATCAACCACTATTTTTTTTCTTTCAGGCAAACAAAACATTGTCATGTGTAGTTGTCAGCTGGTTGTTGGCAGGGAAGTTTTTGTCCACTGGCATGCCCACTGGTGGGCAAAATGTGCAACATCAGCATTCATGACATGGTTGGAGGGTGTTTCTCTTGTCTCTTAATTTTATTTTCATGTGCTGGCAATTATAAATTTGTCAGACTCTAGTGTGAAATTTGTTATTGTGTGTTATTATTCAGATGGATTGTATTTCTGACTTACTCGTCCACAGGAGGATATAAAACATCACCAGTAATAAACAACAGGAAAAAAATGTGAGCTAGAAAATATAAATAGGTCATTTAAAAGCTTTCTTTTAAAAAATATCTTTTAAAAATTGAATAACCATCAGTTGTTGCTAAATCACAGCAGTAATTGATTTACGGCTTCCACTACTTGCATAAATGTGACCCCATGTATATCTTCCTGCTTTTTTTCCCCCTACATTTCCTCTGACAAACTTAATCAGGACAGCTAGCTAGGACATTGGACGAGCAAAGGCAAACTGTGTCACAGACACGCACACACACAGAGGCATACACATACCCCTGCACACATCAGGAAATCCCCTCAGTCCTCTCCGTTTATGTGGGCATCAGCTGGGGCAGGAGGATCCCTCTTAGGCAGAGAAAAAAGCTTGAGAGAGTGTTCGGAAAGGCATCATCAAATCCAAAGACATGTCACAGTGAGCAGTGAAACTGGGCCAGCATGCTTCTGAACAGAGTCCTCAGTGTGTTGCTGCTGTGAATTTGAGCCAAGCTTAGACAGGACAAGGTTGGGTCTGGCCTGAATGGTAATAAGGTCAACCTCTGTCAGCCAGTTAAAATTAATAATGCCACTTGGGACATACCACTACTTCTCTTAGTGCTGCTATATTGTCATTAATGAATCATTATTCTGAACAATAACATTTCAATCTAATGCATCTCATGAGAAAAATATGGAGCCTTCATTCATAGATAAATTGTTATTTTGGTTGTCAGCTCATGTTCTTCGCTGTTATCGTAGACATGAAGCAGCAATGTCTCTCATTTATAAAACACTGTCAGTCATACTTTGTGTCAGTGTGGGCATGTTTGTGTGAGCAAAGCACTGCTTCCTGGCAATTACAAAGGATGCAGGACGCAAGCATCACAGCGGGTAAAAAGCATATGCTAAACAGCATGGATTTTTTTTTTCCACAAGAACAGTCTCCAGTGACTGAAGCCCCACTGAGTGACAGATGGTAGTGGCAGGTAATGTGCATGTGGGTCAGTGTGCCTGTATGTGTGTTTGTACGAGTGCAGTTCAAAGCTTCACAGGGAACAGCTATCATTACATGGAGTCTCTCAGCACTACATATAGTTACATAAGGCAGCTTTCTAAAAACAAATTGTGTCCCCAGAATGCTTTCGCTACCATCCTGTTTATGTTCTTGAATAGGAGATGCTTCCAATTTTGCATTTCAATCTTTGTTTTTCTGTTTCTCTTCACAGTGGGTAGGGTTCTATGGATTTTCAATAACTGGCTTGTATCCTTTAATGAGAAATTTCATTTGAGTTTTCCTTCTTTGACAGTCTGGAATTAATGTAAAAGGTTAAATATATTATATATGTACTCCATTATGCAAATATCCAAAGATCATCCGTGTGTGTGTGCGTGTGTGCATGCGTGCGTGCATGTGTTTCATTCATTATCTAACTGAGTGGAAATCAATCATTTAAGATCAGGCTGATGTTTGGTGTCCATGGAGACTATGCAGCCTCATATTGACAGCTGATGATGGTAGAGAAAAACGAGTGAGACAGAAAAACATAAACATTTAGAGATGTGGCAAAAAGAATGTGAACCCTCTTAAAATTCTAAGGTTTTACACATTAGGGCATAATAACAATCATCTGGTCCCCGACAGGACTTAAAATATATTTGGTAAATATAACTTCAGATGAACTACAAAACATGACATATTAAACTGTCATTATTTAACAATGACTAAGCCAAAATGCAGGAGCAGTGTGTGAAAAAAGTGCACCATTACTGCTTCCATAGAAATTAAGTGGGTAGGCAGCGCCCAGGTGCTGCTAATCAAATGCACTTGATTAAATACTCATCAGCAAGTGTGAGCACCTCTATAGAAGCAGAGGTTTCAGCACTTTGTTGGTCTGCAGCATTCAGGTATGTGTTATTTCAGTGCCAAGGATGGAAGATCAGCCATGATCTTAATGAAGCAACTGTTTCTGCTTATCAATCTTGGAGGGTTATCGTTCTATAATGAGAAATATTATTTACATAGAGGGAAAACATTCAGGACAGTTGCCAGTCTTTCCAGAAATGGATGTCCCAGCAAATTCACCCTAAGGTCAGACTGTGCTGTGCTCAGAGAAACTGCAAAAAACCCAAGAGCTATATATCTCAGACTCTACAGGCCTCAGTTAGCATGCTAAATGTTAAATGTTAAAGTCCATGATGGTGTAATGAGAAAAAGACTGAACAAAAGGGCTTGTTTGGAATGGTTGCCCGGAGAAAGCCTCTTCTCTCTAAAAAGAACATGGCAGCATGGCTGAGGTTTGCAAAGTTGTAGCTGAACAAATCCCAAAACCTTTGGAACAGTATCCTTTGGACAGACAGGACCAACGTGGAGCTGTTTGGTTATAAGACACAGCATCACTTTTGTAAAAACCACACAGCAAATCAGGACAAACACTTGATACCAACTCTCAAGCACGGTGGTGGAGGGGTGATGGCTTGGGTTTATTTTGCAGCCACTGGACCTGGGCAACTTGCAACCACCGAGCCAACCATGAACTCCTCTGTATATTAAAGTATTCAAGAGTCAAATGTGGGACTATCTGTCTGACAGCTAAAGGTTGATCCAAATTAGGTCATGTAACAGGACAATGATCCCAAGAAAACCAGAAAATCTCCAACAGAATGGCTGAAAAAGAAAAGAACCAAGGTGTCGCAGTGGTCTAGTCAAAGTCCAGATCTCAGCCTGATAGAAATGCAGTGGTGGGACCTTATGAGAGCTGTGCATAAAAAAATGCCAACAATTCTCAATGAAATGAAGCAATATTGTAAAGAAGAGTGGGCCAGAATTCCTATGCAACCATATGAGACGCTGATAAAGACATACTTTATTTTCGTATTTTCGGGGGGTTTTTGTATTTTCTTATTTATTTTTAGCTTTTCAATACTTTCTTATTTTTGATACTTTCTTGTTGTTGTTACTTTTTTATTGTGTCTGCTCATTGTAGTTATTGTATCTTATTGTGTCTCTGTACAACTACTGCTGCTATTACATTGGAATATGTCATGTTATATAGGTTGTACTCCTAATTTTATGTCCTGTGAAAGACTAGATAATTTAGACATAGGGTGGATTTTCTTTTTACCATGACTGTACTTGTTTATAGCACATCACAGTGTTCTAGCTAGCGGTTGATCGCAAGGCGTGGCGCCTTGCTGAGACGCCCTTGCGCCGGGCTGAGGATTTCACCGCATCATGCTATTCTCGCCGCTTGCACCTCTATCATTCATTTCATCGTAATTTGCAATCTAGCACAGAGCAAGGGCAGCTTCATTCACAATGCAGCCGTGATCTCTCTATGGTTGTGAGCGCGCCTGAAAAAACGACACTGAGTGGATCGAGTTTTTCCACGCCCCCGCTGCTCCGTGCTGTGAGTGTGCGTGTGTGCGCCCGCGCGTGTGTTGCGCTCGCTATGCAGAGGCCGTCAGCTGTTATTTTTTTTAACATCAGCTGTAGCCACCAGAAAGGATCGCTGTAACCAGTTTGCTAGCGGGAGCTAGCATTAGCGACCGTTAGGTGCTGTTAGCCCCCCTCTCCACCCCCTCAGTACCGAGGGGCTCCGTCAAAATGTTTTTTATGCTTTAATCCCTGATTAGCGACTAAAAATAGACCCGCAGTAGAAACGTATTTAGGAGTATTCTTGTGAATAAGAAGCATTAAAGCATTAAACTCATGCAGCCACCATTTTTTTAACAAAAACAGCAGCAGCAGCTGTTTGTGCAGAAGAGGCGGAG
>VUQK01011464.1:0-10389 GCA_015106715.1 Bujurquina vittata
TCAGAGTGGATGGCTTCAAAATTTTCAGCTGAAAAATTTCTTTCTAAACTGCCGCTGTGTCCACAGCATTCACTCTCCAGCCATCATTTCACCATCAAAACATAGAGCCGGTTCTCTACTTTCAAACAATGTGTCTTTCAACTCTGACAAATGTAAACTTTTCAAACTGTGAGGGTTTAAGCAGAGACAGTACCCATTTCCTCCATTCGCCTCTATAGTAATTTCCAAGAGAAGATTTTCTCAGAACTCAAAACGAGCCCCTTTATGAAACTGCTCCCATGAATTCATTTGTGAACACAGGAAAATAAAAATGACACCACTGTTTAGAGCCGGTCCTTGTGACGCTCACAGTTCAAAAATTATTTTGATAAGAGCTACGGTTTTTGATTTAGAAGCATTTGTTCGACAGGTGCGCCGAGGCAAATTCAACAGGGCTCTGCCACAGTGCCTTCATTTTCAGTTGGCAGATCAAAGCGTGTAGGGGCATTCTGATTGGCTGATGATACTTCAAAGTGATTTGTGGAGCTTGTAAGTGGTTCAAAGCATTTTTTGGCATTTTAGCGTTTCAGCTCTTATCTTTCAGCTGCAAGCATTCACAGTAGCATTTTCTTCAGGAAATGTTTTTTCTAGTTGACAATTGCTTTAAGAGTTTAAATAATTAAATCTCAGAAAATTTTCAATTTTCCCAGGATCTGGAATTTTCCTCTCCCCCTGCTTTCTTTCCTTTTAGGTCTTGTCTCCTCCTTCTTGTTTGTAGCTCTGGTGTGATCCACAGGTATGGTTCAGAGGGACGAGGTCATGCTGTCTGCTCTGGGAGAGCTCCAGGAGGCCACAGAGAGCTCTGGCCTGGAAGGCATGACTGAAGTGGCCCGGAGGGTGGAGCAGGTCCTCGCTGCCTTTGAGCTGCCCAAGACCACCTGTCAGGATTTCCCGGAGTGGGCAGGCGTCGATGATGCAGCTCATGGTTTGTACCCAGCTGATGCACCCAGGGGCCTCCTGCCTCTAAACTGTGATGGAGAAGGCAACTTACTGTTTGATGCAATCAGCCTGCTGTTAGTGGGCAACACTGGACTCAGCTTGGAGCTACAGGTAAGCAGAAGCTTGGGTGTTAATGGTCTAAATTTATTCTGTTAGACTTAAAAAGTTAAAAAGGTGGAAGGGAAAACATGATATGCATATTAATATTATGTTACAGTTTTACTTGCAAATTTCCCTTTATGTAATTATTTTTAATTATAAGACCATAATGCTTTGTTTTTCTTTGCTTCGATATACTTAATGCCGTGGGGAAGTAATTGGAGTAAGATATTTGGGCGGCAACAACAGGGATTTTGATGCATTCTTATTATTTGTGCAGTATCAGTTTTTAAGACAGTATACCTCTTTGTACTTTAAAGGGAAAATATTCCCTCTCTAATACACATTTTCCAGCAATCAAAAATATACATATTTTTGAAAATTAAAAAAAAAAATCCAATCTGCAGTCAGTCCATAATTTGCTGGGAAAAGACTTTACGTGTCAATTCTAAATCAAACAGTGATTGAAGTTTAGTGAATTCAAGATGAACTATTTAAAATCTACAGTAATTTTTTTATACACAGTCCTTTATTTTCAGAGACAATTAGACAAACTAATGCTAAATGAAAGGATTGTTTTTACTACTTGGATGAAAATCATTTTGCAGTTAATGATTGCCTGAAGTGTAGAACCCACGGACATCACCAAATCCTGTTTGAGCTCCTCCACTCGGCCTTTACTGCAGCCGCCTTCAGTTGCTCGACAATGATATTCCTTCTTCCCTGCGAGTGATCTAGATTTGGTTCGACGTCATCAGCCTGTTTGATCTCAACCAGTGAAATAATTCTGTCGTTGTGTGCTTTAGTTGTTTCTGTGGTCTTTCAAGCCTTTTGGTGTTGCTGAGCATTCTTTTTAAGAATGGACCAGATTGTTGATTTGGTTTCTCCTAAAGTTTTTCCTATCTCTCTGGTAGGTTTTATTTATTTATTTTTTCAGCCTAGTGTTGGCTTTCTTCACTTGCACTGATGTGTGTTTGGGTGTCAAATTTAAAATTAGTTTCTGATAGTCATGGAATATCAGAAACAAAACCAGTTAGACGTGTTTGTATTGCCTCTCATCCAAAAATCTTCAGCGTTAACTGTTTGATGATCCCAGGTTTCAAAAACACTTTTAGGGTTGATTAACCCTTGAGAGTCATTGAGATCACACGTGAGCTGTTAACCCACTGAGCCTCGATATGAGCCATTAACCAGGTGTGAATGGATTTGGAGCTCCTCTGAGATTACCAAAGTTTGCCGAGCCTGTTCACCAGTTTGAATTATGTTTTAAACTGTTGCTTATTTACCTCCAAGATTATCCTGGAAGAATTAGGGCAAAATACGTACATGCCATAAGAGTATATCAAAGAAACACGTGAAATTAATGGAATATACAACTGTCATTGTAGTCACATCATATCACCTCTGAGTGCTTGAAAAGCACATTAATGGTCAGCACTTTTCCTTACTGGCTTTAGCTACAGCAACTCTGTTTTTAGCCTGTATTATAGTTTACAATTCCTCATATGTGTATATGGTGTTTATGATTTTCTTCTCTCATGAGAAATATGCTAACCTCAACCTATATCTGCAGTAGGTCAGCTGGGGCCCCTTTGCCAAAATCTGCACAAACTCCAATCAACTGATGTTTATTATGGGCAAACTGAATCCCCATTTTTAATCCAGTGAAGTCATTGAATCATTTTCTATTTATTTTTTTGCAAAATGCGAAACAATTTCAACATGAAACGCTGTCAGCTCACACTGACTATAAATGCAGTTTCTAGTTAAACCCCATGTTTACAAAAATAAAAAGATTACATTTACTCAGTTTATAACATGTAAAGGTAATTTTTGCTAAACCACAATCATCCTCACTCAGAAATATTCCAACATGATACCAGAAGAGAATATTTCATCTGTGCAGCAGGAGAAATGTTTGATCAGCTTTTATTTAAGCAGAGAATATCTAAATTTTTTAGTGTAGGGGAATTGATTGATTAAAGTATTAGCTGTCCTAATGCCTAATAGCTCCTAAATGCACAGTTTAATCAGCAAACTCTATTTCTGCTATTTTCTTCCACTCAATTCAATTTCACTCTGTATTTTTCAGCTGATCATCTGTACCTCAACTGCAATAGCTTCCCCCCCCCCAACTTGGACAATCACTGCAGTTATAACAGATTGATCCTAAAAATGTTAAAGACGGTCCATCAGTTTATCTGTCCATTCATCCTTTTTCTTCTGCTTATCCTGGGCTGGGTTGCAAGGGCAGCAGCCTAAGGAGAGAAAATCAAACTATCCTCAGACTTGGAGGTGCTACTTCTCATACCCATCACTTCACACTTTGCTGTGAACCAGTGGAGGCCACCACCACTCTGCTTCCTTTACAGGATGCATATCAGTGGCATTAAGGAGGCCCTCAAACTATGAAGTGTGCGCATATATATATATATATATATATATTAGTTGAAAAAAATAGTCGGACTTCTTCCGGACCTTGGCCTAATGAAATGTTGTCTGACCGGGCCTAAATTTTAATTGAATACCCCTGCACTGTAGAATGTGTGTTGTTTTTTTTAATTGACAATAGTGTTGCCAAAGGTGTTGATGGGGTTTTGCTGCTTTGCTCTTTTCTGTTTTGGGCACGAGCTGGTCATAAGTCGGTGAAATCATCAGGATTTCGATTGTTGTATGTATGTATTTATTTGTAAAATCTGTAAACTTGTGCAGATTAAAGTGTTCTGACATGTGCTTTGAAATCATTAACATTATAACATATGATATCATTAATTAATTAATGAGCCTAAATTGAACCACCAGCAAGAGAGAAACTCAAGTTTCCTTCTGGGTTCAGAGTCAGTGACCATGGTAACTGACCAAAACACTGCCTCCTCCATGATTGACAGATAATATGGTCTGCTTTCATGAGCTGTTTATCTTCTTCTCCATACTTTCCTCTTCCCATCATTGTTCTTTTGATTCATCTTAATCTTGTTTTCATCTTTCCAAAGACCTTCTAGATACTTTTTGGCATTTGTGTTGAGTGTAACCAGTGGTTTGCACCTTGTTGTAAAACCTCTGTGTTTCCATTCATAAAGGTTTCTCTTGATTTGTAAACTTTGAAAAATGATAGTCGTACCTCCTCACATGTGCTCTTGGTGGTTGATTTTTACTTGAGCATGGAAATATTTCTTTCATCCTGCACGTGTGTCATTGAGCTGGCCAGTGCATTTGTTCTTTTGACGAGTGTATCGGATTGTTGAGTTGGCCACGCCTCTTTTTTCCTTTTCTTTTCAGCCTATTGATGGCCTCTCTTGCTTGCACTGATATATCTTTGGGTGTCAGTGATAGAAAAATTTAGACAAGTATTAATCTTTTATGTTAACCAAGCTTTAGTACTTAACCTTGCATAGCATTAAAATATATGTAGCCTGCTTGGGACTAATGTTGAATGTGTTTTCGCCTTAAATGGAAAGTTTGGATGCATCAAAGTGAAGACGGTGGTCTCACACCCCAACCCACCAAACACATGTTAGTACCAGATAAGAAACTTCCTGTTGTGTTCGGTTAACCTCTCCAGGCAGGTTGGGTTATGGACTATATAAATAGGAACAGCCGGGGGAGCAGTTCATTCCTGTAACACTCATAGTGGCTGTTTGTAATTGCTCCATCTTGCAAGCTTATTAAAACCACATTAATCCAGATTGGTTCTTTCAGTCAATTACTTATTAAGGCTGTCTACAGTAATGTTTTCCTAACAGACATATTTAACATTACTTTGAAAGGCTATAAAATACAAATGCAACACTTTGGATCGATTTCAAATATTATGTTTGCTCCTTTTGTCATGAAATAACAAAAGAGAATAGACCTCACCTGGCTTTCAAACTGCTTGCCAAGCCATTGTCTAATGAATTTTGAGCATTTGAAGATGGAGACTGTATAAAAAGAGCTGTAGTTGTTTGTAAAGCTCCTTTTGAATTAACACTGAAAGTGTGCTCTTCAATTAGATTAATTGAATTAAAATCTACTGCGGTGGTGTACAGAGGCATAACTACAAAAAATGTCTTTGTCCAACAAATTTTGGACCCACCTGTATATACACGCACATTTTTCCATTCATATTGGAGAATATTTTTATCAACAAGCACACCCCACATAATTTTTTTTGTTGTTTACATTGGTCTGCAGTTCTCCACAGTAATGCTGCTCCTAGTGGAAACTGGTCTACTTGATGAAAAATTGCAAATATACAATTCTGATGCCAGAGCTGTAGAGGGAAAGTCTGAAGCAATAGTCATGGTATCAAAAGTTGTGGTTTTAATGTGTGTAAATGGGGAGATTTTTTTTGTCTATAAGTAGTTGTTTTATTTTGTTTACAAAGTTTATTTATTAGGTTGAAATTCCAACATTTTGACCTATCCTTCCCCGACTAAAATTAGAAAAGAAGTATCAAGTGTCTATAATGAGACACAATGGTTAAATTGTAGATTTTTTTGTGTATTTGTAATGATTTTAACGCTAATTCCACTAACGTTGTCCCACACAGGTACGGACCACTGTGGAAATGGCGTTGTGGAAGAGATACTACTTGTCGGGAATGATAGATTCTAAAATGATGCTTCAGGCTGTTCGCTTTAGTCTGTGTGCTGAAGAGTCTGAAGACATGCTCAACCTGCCTGGAACAGTCTTAGAGGCCATATTTGATGCAGATGTTAAAGCTTCCTGCTTCCCTGGCACCTATGCTAACATGTGGCATGTGTATGCTCTGTCGTCAGTTCTTCAGTTCAACATCTACTCCATCTACCCAATGTTCAATCTGAAGATCAGACCCTATTTCAACAGAATCATACGCCCAAGGAACTGCCCTAAAGACACTGAGCCCCAAACCATCCACATTATGTGGTCTGGCGACCTACAGTCTGAGTCATTGTTTAGACCCAGTTATTTTGCTGCATTAGTCCAGACAGATGGCCTTACATTTGAGAGCCCTGATAGCACACCGAGTGTGTCAGCCATGAAGAGTGAGGAGCAGAATCAGGACCCCCAGCTTTCTTATCCCAATTTGAAAGATAAGTACAACATCACCAAGAGGACCTTCTATCGCTGGAAGAGGCAGACGCAGGAACACTGCAAAAAGTCCGCAGCCAGGTACGAGGCAAAACATTTCTTGCAAGCTTGCTACTTGTCGGGTAAGCTCATCCCTTTGCACCAGTTTAAACAGTTCTTCCCTGAGATCTCTAGGTCATCCTACTACAACTGGAAGCATGAGCTCATTAAATCTGGAGGAAAATTTTCCACCACCTCTTCAAATGGGGAGATGAGTTCTGGAGATAGCACAGAGCAGGAAGCCTGGTCATCACCTGACGCAAAGCAGGATGAGCTGGACCACCACGACAGTGTGGCTGGTATGTTTGGCCTCAACCTTAGCAAGCTGGATGCAGAACGTGCTCTGAATGTGGCACATATGCAGGAGGCTAAGCGCTGTCTGCAGAATTGCATTGCCATGAACACCTCCTTGCCCTTCAGGATCTTTAAAAGAAATTTTCCTGGAATCTCACGATCAACCTACTACAACTGGCGAAGAGAAGCCATGCTGTTCAATAGAGGCTACAAAGGCAGCACTGGCAGTAGTGAAGATGGCTCAGACAAGAGCCAAAGCCCAAAAAGTCTGTCTCCAGAGACTCATAACATCAATCAATCTGCTGTCCCAAGGATGAGAATCTACAGACAAAAACACAGAAGTTACAGGCTGGCATATATTAGTAAAAAACAGCTCAGAGAAGCAGCAAAGTTGCACGTTCAGAAGGCCAAATGGTCCCTGGCAAAGTTTAAGATGAAGTTCCCATCCATGTCGACCTGCCTCTACTGGCTGTGGCGTAGTAGCCAGAACCACAAGAAGAAAATGGTCACCCAGAGTGCAGAGGTCCATGTTCTCAAGACACTGGAGAGCACAGGCACAGAAAACCAGACCATGGAAACCAGGGTGGAGAGTCAGAATGCAGCCCCATTTGTTGAGCACCCCAAATTTCTAGAGCCCTCCACCCTGCCCTCTTTTGTTTCCCCACACCCCAAGTACCTCGTGCACAGAAAGGCCCCTGTAGGTGAGCAGATGTTTCCGATGGATGTTGTGACTCTGGCCAACTTCAAGGCAAAGGCTAAGCTGTTCCTACAGCAGCGCTTTGAGGAGAAATCTTTCCCCACATTTAAAGAATTCAGGTCCTACTTCCCGTTCACCCCTCGCTCGACCTACTACATGTGGAAGCGAGCGCTGCATCACGGGGTTTCACTGATTCATGCTTAAAAGCATTTACGCCATTTAAAAATTGGCATTCAGTGGCAAAATGAAAGCTCTGCTAGTGAACGTCACGTTCGTACCTCTGCCTCAGCCTTTTGTTCTAAACAAACTACTTACACATTGCTGCCTTGTGTTCTCATGTTCTGAAAGACTATATGCTTAGCTTAGCATTTAAATCCATTGTGTCCCTTCTTTTCCCCAGTACCACAGATCAGACATTTGCACATGAACGTGTGTGGGAAGAAACTGAGTTGTGGGCCCACTTGAAACCCTGCATGTTACCCTCCAGGCAAAAGCCAGTTCAAAGCTTTTGTTTTTGGGCCATTTTGTTTGAACCTGTGTCTCCTCCATTTTCCTTTAATCCCTACCATGTAACTCGGGTGTCCTTTATTATTATTATTTTTTTCCTTTTAACTTTTTTCTTTCTGTGATTGTTGATGCTTAAGTGTAAGTCTTTTGTTCTAATTGGCCTGGGGATTTAATTTTTTTTTTCCTTTTAATTTTTTTTTGAATGTAAACTGCAGTAAGTGTTAGTGTTCAGATAAGATTCCTTTTTTTGTTGTGGAAAACAGGGTTGCATTTTCCTTTCAGATCGTGTTTTAGGTAGTTTCTAAAAGATTTTATGATTATGAGATGTTGGCTTGTCTTCTGTCGGGCAATTGAAACTATAAACTTGGTAATGTAAGGTCATTTGCACTAAAACGTTTTGCCATTACACTGTTGGATATGTTACTTTAACCATTACGGCATCTAGTTCCATCTCCTGGAGTGTCAGCTACTGCCATGTTACCAATAGCCTTCGTAGAAATATGGACATGGTGTCCTTCTGGCCTCATGCCTCCATGCATCATTGGGAGGTACGAGTGGCAGCAGTGTAAATCACAAGTTTGTCAACAAAGACACAGGTCTTCAGGTCCTATTCCATTCTGGAATCCCCCCTTCACAATCCAGTTTACAATCCAGTTCACTTGTGCCTTCACTCATTGGTTGGTTACATTTATGCACCAAAACTAGTGGGTTAGGTTTATAGGAAAATAGTTTTAAAGTTCTTGGACTACACAGGCACCTTTTTTTTTAAATAAAAGAAAAGAAAACATTCCTGCATGTTCAACTCCCAAAAAACCAAAACCAAAAATGGGCTTAATGGACCCAATCAGAAGGGACTTGGAACACGATTCCACACCTGTCTCACTATTACCTACTCACGATGTTGTTGAGGACATCTTGGCATCTCAGTGATGCCAGTGATTCATGGCAGTATTTGACATCATGGCAATGAGAATGTCATACATACACTCAGATTTTTTTTTTTAACAAAATTTTTTGAAATAACCCGAAGACTGAATGTATGAACATATTTCATTTTGCACACGTCTTAATTTTAGAACTACCTAAATGACTGAAGCATTTGTGAAAATCTCTGAAAGTCTTTTCATAAGCTTTTGTACTTTGCACCCTATGAAGTCCCCATATTAAATTTTAGTCTAAATTTGACTTGTGCATTTGGATTTCCATTGCATGCCTGAACAGTATTAACATTTTGCTTGATCACTCATCAGATCCTGAGCTTCTCAGTACATTTGTGCTTCTGTGTAGTGTACACGAGCCTAGGAAGTGTGGTGGTTTGTTATACAAACTCATGAACATGGGTCAACTTGTGCAAAGCATTAAAACCACCCCGTTTTGTGCTTCTCAGAATTGTTGAATACCTCTAATTTTCTTAAATCACTTGGTCATTCTTCCAAGTTGGGGAAGTCATCAATAACCACTCTGTGAGCATATCTAATCTTACCCTCCATTCTTTCCACAATGCATTATGACCCAAAAGAAGTGAGGCGTAGCCATTATACTCATGTTAACAAATTGCATGATGTGCACAACATAACCAAACCAAAAATTGACTACAAAATCACTTAATATGACCACAGACGAGCAGGTCAAACCAAGGCAGTGGTTAAAGAATAACAATGAGCTTTGAGACTGGTTTTGTGGTTTCTACTTGCTGCCTCTTCTCTGTCTTTAGCTATTGTGCTCATGTTAATAGTCATAAGTGTGAGAGAGAGAAGGGGGGGGGGTAATTGTATGCATGCAGAAAAAGGTGTTAGAGATCAGACCAAGAGATCCAAGAGATTGGGGGAGGGCTAGTGGGAATGAAAAGGAAGAAGGGCTCCGTGTGGCTTTTTGTGTTTCAAAATCTGCATTTAAACCTTAGCTGATGCCACACTGGTCTTTCACTACAAGGAGAAATTCACAGGATAGTGCACATGGGGTTTTAAAGGTACTGTTTATTATACACTTCTTGTTGGTTTTATCTGCTCTGCTTGGGCACAAAAGCAATCTGAGCTACATGCTTGCTTTAACCTCACGGAGTAGGTTTTAAATTTTTGTCCGGACACTGGCCATCAGGTCTGTAAGCATTAATCCAACTGATTCAACTTAAGAAAGTTTGCTAAATTATCACATTTCTAACGCAGAAAATCATCCCACCTGTTCATCACTAACTGGAACTTTCTAGTACTTCTTGATTTCAAACCTTAAACATGTCAGCTGGTTCCTTCACATTCGGCAGCTTGAACCTTTCCGTGTACTTTTCCCAGTCTGGTTGACTGGTTTAGTCCAGTTCTGTCACCTCTCCACTGGCTGCAGGAAAGATGTGAAATGATACAGAGTCAAATGTGGCAATATAAAGTAGAAATTTTAAATTTTTTGTACAATAAGATGAACAGAAATGTCTCATTTTTTTTAACAGAAGCAGCAAAAGGGGGTCAGTTGTTCCTTGTCTTTCTCGACAGTGAGTTGCAGTATTGCATATTTTACGTTTTTTTTTTTAAATAATTTTTTATACCTCATGGAAAAAAATTTGCTATGTAGTACGCTGTAATGTAACAAGTACACACAGTCCTTGTGTCATAAACCAAACATTGACATTTTCAACTATCACCCCAAACATCTATTCGTTTACTGGATCCATGGTTCTGAACTCAGCACTCCACGTTTTCTACATGAAGCATACTTCTCAGGAGTGATGACCT
>VUQK01011464.1:12103-28406 GCA_015106715.1 Bujurquina vittata
CCCGGCCCCTTGCCCCATAAGGAAAAAAAAAAAAAAAAAAAAAAAAGGTGTAGTTTACTTTAAAGTTTACTTTTTTTAATGAGCTCTTGGACACACATTTTTTTCAAAACTTAATGAGGGAAAAACCAAAGAGGATTAAACCAAGATGCCCACAGAGGGACAAGATTTTTTGATTTTGGAATGAAGTTTTGAACTGCTCGCATCAGTTCAGGTGACAGAATTATTTTTTTGTGAATTTTCCATGAGTAATGTGCCATTTTTATGCTTAATTATCCCTCATGCTCTGCCTTAGTCTGCTCAGATCTTGAGAGTACGGCAAGGAGGACTTTCTTTTTTTGTGAATGCAAACTTGAGGAAAGCATCAGTTAATACAACAGAAATATTATTTACTTGCTGCTGCTTTGTGCCTCTAATCAATTTGCTCACATATTTACTTTAGTGATTTACTGCAGTCGCCCAGTTGTTGCTGCTCATCCAGCACCCACTGTTTCAATTACACACACGCACACGCACACACACACACACTACAGTTACTGATTAGACCTGCACTTACAAGTAAATCAATGAGTGACAAAACCCAACATGCTTTTCCCACATCAATTTTCTCAACTATTTGCATTGAATCAATAATGATTCTCCTTTTTTTGGTTCTCAAATGGAGCGGGAGAGAAAAGCAGTGAGTCTATACATGACAGACATGAGGGAGTGTTAGCAGAGTGCAGTCAACAGCCACTACCAACACAGTTTCTGCTAGCATGCTCTCCCTCGTGTTGACAGATGATAATCAGGGTCAAAGGTCAGATACATAAAGACCTTGATGGGTAATCCCTGTTTGTGTTCAAGTAATCCTTTGTGTGTGTTTGCTTTGTGGTCTTGTAAGTTCGACCACTTGTTCAATTTGGATTCAGCATAAGCTGATAAAAAGCAAGAGGCTTGATACTGCAGTGTAACTCCAAACTGGGAGCCAGAGAGCAGAACTGCAAAGTTCAATAAAGTCGGATCTACAGATAAGAAGGTGGAAGGGAATTTTTTTTTTATCTACTCGTGTTTCCAGCTGTCCAAGTCTTAGCTCAGTTGTCCTTTTGAAAACCCCGTTCCAGTTAACAGTGCAAGAAAAGAGATAATTAGCTCCACTATAGTTTATTTACTTTATTTCTATATGTTGTGATTAAAACCTTGCCACAAGTTATGATCAGGAAGGAAAAAGTTGGTTTGCTCCTTTGGCAAAATGAGAGATCAACATCACTCTTTGTTCAGTATCAGCAGCTCTTGAGGTTAGCATAAAGACCACCTAGCCTAACTCTGTCCAAAAATCACCTCATAGCACTTTTCTAACACTGTTATTAGAACGATTATATTTCATTTCTATAAAGCATTGCATGGAACCATGAGATTGTCAGGCAACATTTGATTAAACACAACAGACAAGAAACCTACTTTCAGCTATTCCCTTGTTACAGCAGGTGGCTTCGCATGCTTTGATTTGCTAGGGTATTACACCAGATGCCCTTCCTGACACAAGCCCAAAGGGATTTGTGTCTCCAGCTGGAATCAAACCAACAACCCTTTGCTTGCCAAGTGACTGTGTAAACCACTACACTATGGAGCCACACATAAAAGCAATGGACAGGTGAAGTGGAAAACATGATCTTGCTGCAGTGGCAGCACTCAAAGTGAGCAGCTTAAGAATTGTCCAAATCTCAGACTAGTACTGCAAAAACATGTCCAAACTATACAAGCCCTTTCCCACAACTTACAGGACTTAATCTAGTATCTGCTGATAATATCTTGATGCCTGATGCAACAGGACACCATCAGAGGTCTTGTGGTGTTCACGCAGCAAAATCAAGGCAATGCTGTGTCTTTTAATAATGACTTTGTATGTATGTGAGACCATATTTTCACTGTTGTCTTTGCCATAAGGAGAACATGTGACATGCAAAAGCCCTGAGATAATTACAACACTCAGTGCCTGTGTGTCTTCTTGGGTGTCTGCTGAAGGCCGGATAATCCTGCTTGTCAAAATGATAGGGAAACTATCTTCCATATCCCCTGCTAATGCCCTGTTTTGATCCCCCATGTTAATAAGAGAGCCTTATTAGTAACCTCAGCTTCGCCAAATGAACCTCCCATAATAGCCATCTGGGTTCTATTGTGAGCTGGGTGGGTGTAAGCACAGCTGTTGGTTCCCCTAATGGCTAATGTCCAGGGTTGTGATTAAAAGCACCGCAACCATGAACCATGAACTCATTTCAGTGCAGCTATTGTCTGCACAATGAGAAGATAAGCGCTAATTGCCAGATTTTGTTTCAGCACAAGAAAAGAAGAGTGACGTACAGGGGAGTAAGTATGAAGGAGGGGCAGGAAATTAGAGTGTGAGTAATAACTGGATAGATGGATTAAGAAGTTCAGGCAAACACTTTAAATGAAGGCGTTTGCATTTCTGATGTTTATGAGTTTTATTTCAAATGGAAGGTAAGAATTCAAAATAATCCAAAATAAGAGAAGTCAGTCTCTTTTATGATAAAGGAGGACATGTCCTTCCTTCAGTGAGAGTCTAATTGTCCTCTATTATCTTTACTTTACTTCCTACTCTTCACTACCAAATAGTTACAGTATATAATCTACTTAACCCTTTATCTAAGTCACCTATAGCTGAAGTGAGTGATTCATTGTTACAATATGATTTAGTTGCCTACAGATATGATTAAAATAAACCAACTTTGCCATTTCTGCTTTTTGAGAATAGTGTTTAGAGGAAAAAACAAACAAACCCAGAACAGAGTAAGACAGATGTTCTCAGGCACTTGACCGAGATGCATACTGTTCTGGGATCAGCCTATTACACCACAATGCAGTAAAATTAAACCTTGACAGTGCCGAAATTGGGAAGCAACATTGAAGTTAATAAAATTACTGGCAAATCTTGCTCAAGCTGGATGAAACAAATCATCCCTTGTGTCAATTTAACTCCTTTGCAAAGTATATTAGGTTGAATTATTGCTGCTGCTTTAGTCATGCAACCTCTCAAGCTTTGGTTAGACTGCTTCAGGGATGCAATAATTAAAGAAATTTTCCCCAACTACATCTGAAATGGGTGCTCTGGGGAAATACATTTCACCCACAAACTAAGTGTTCTACAGAGCAGCTTCTGTGAGTGCTTCAGTGTGTGTGTGTGTGTGTGTGTGTGTTCGGGAATTTCAACACTGCTTTCCACGCATACAAGGCTATGTATTATTTATACTCACAGAAAATCATTATTTTATGTTCCTTGCAACATAATCCATAAACTCAGTAAGGCCTGGCCTATTTCACAAACTAATTGATCCAAGGAGATTAGGAGAACATTAGCATGGAGTCAGTCTTTTTCTGTATTACTTTAATGAAGACAAAGTAGATCCCTGAATGCACATATTGTTTCATAATAGCAAGTCCATCAAAAAAGTTGTAAAAATTTCCTGAATCACAGCATACACTGTGTGGACAAAAGTACTGGCCCACCAACACATTACACCTACAGGAGCTGCAGGGCCATGGAAACCCATGAAGCTCCCAGCACACAGTTTTTGTGCGCATTTTAATGCCAGCGGAGGTTTGAAACTCTGGTTACTGAGTCAGCAGAGTGTTGGTGACTTTTACACATGATGCACGTCAGCACTCAGCGAGCCTGCTCTGTAACGTCACGTGCTTTGCCACTTCACGGCTGAGTCGCTGTGGTTTCTAGATGGTTCTAATTTGCAATAATACCACCAACAGCTGATCGTGGATATCTCGGAGGAAAGAATTTTCATGAATTGATTTGTTGCAGTGGTGGCATGCAGCGGTACCACGCTTGGATACAGTGAACTCTTCAGAACTACTCATTCTTTAACAAATGTTTACGAAGGAATGCTGCATGGCTGTTGATCATGGTCTGTGGGATTTTTGGGGGTCTTTTCTGAGATATTCTAAAATCTTAGGTTATTGAAAATTATTGGGAGCCTTCTGTCATTTGGTGAATTCTCAGTTACTTTTAGCATTTTGAGTTTTCAGTTCTGGTTATATTTTAGTACCATTCATATTTGTTCTCGCACTGTTTCCTGTCTCATCCTCCTGTGCCAGTTACTCTAGGTTTGGTTCATTCATGCGTTCGCATTACCCCGTTTGGTTACGGTTTTCAGCTCCTGTTTCATTTTGATAGCTATTCGTCTCTTGTGTTTTGTGTTTAACTTTACTTCCCCCTCCTGTCTCATTGTCTTTGATTATCTACACCTGCGTCTTGCTGTCTTTTTACCCTCCAATTCCCTGATTACCTTTTTGTATATAAATAGTGTTGTCTTCCCTTCAGTCTTTGTCTCAACGTCTGTTAAGCCTCCCAGTGTTCCCTCTGTGTACTCCTGGATTTCTATTTTCTGCCTTTGGAATTTGTATTTCACCGTCTCGTTTGGGACTTCTTGCTTTTGAGACCTTCGTGTCAGCTTACATAAACTATAAACTGATCTCTTTTGGCTATTCAGTCAGCCTCCATGTGTCTGCATTTGTCCATATAGTGCAGCTTAATGGCAATGCTGCTTAAGATCAGCTGTTTGTTCCATAGCTCTAAAAAAGAGTAATCTGAATGAGCTTAAAGAGTAAAACACATAGTACTCCACTTTAGATATACTCTAATTCATCACCAAACCTTGTCCAAGCATCCATCCATCATCTAATGCTTTTGTTTGCCTTTTATATTTGGTGTGTATTTTTCTTATTTTCATTCTTTATCATCATGCCAGCAGGCTGTAAAATTATAAGTGATTTTGCTGTATAAAGATATACAGAGTAAAACAGGAGAAAATTATCTGTACCTAGGAGTGCCCATATGGTCTGTGTGTGTGTGTGTGTGTTTCTTCTGACTGAATTATGGTCCCTCTCACACTGCTGAATTATAGCTGTGTCACTTCCAATCAGGTCTGTAATATTTCACACAAAGGCAGAGGAGTCCCAAATCCCTCTGTCTGAGAGCATTTGTTCATCTGCCTGCTCTAAAAGCAGAACTCTTTGATTCTATCTAGAGAATTGGACCACATTGTTTCTTAAAACCACTAAGGAGGAAAAAGACTTTAAAAACTTTTTTATGTTGCACAGGTAGATATGGATATAATATCACCCTTAGGAGAGCCTCTGATGTTTTTGATGTATTAAAAATGTGCTTTGGGATGGAGGACTCTGCGCTGGTTTGTGCAGAAAATGTGGCTGCTGGGAGGGGTGTGGGCGAACAACACAAAATTTTTTAAAGATAAAAGTCACGATTCATGTCGGGAAGGACACTTGCTGAGCACACCATGTTCTCATTTATACAGAGATCAAGATATTGTGATTTCATCATGTTGCTTTAAAGGGAGGCAAAGACGAGCAGTAAGAAAAGGTGGAGTGTGGCGCTGCTCTGGGTTTGCTGCATCAGCATCGTGCAGAGTTTCATTGACTTGCTGTACTACACACCCGAGAAAACTCACAGTCATTCAATTAAAATGATTTCCTTTTTTTTCCACACTGTGTTGACTTCACCAAAAGTATTTTGGGTAATATTTTGAGGTGTTCTATCACAGAAGGAGGATGTGGATGCTAACGCTGTTTTCAGAGGTCCGCAGAGGGCAGCTTTAAAGAATGATTTGGAAGGGTGGCATCCAAAAAAAACCCCAAATACAAGAGCAAACATGAAAAGCTACCTACAGTAGCAGGATCTGAGTTTTACTTCTTACTCCTGCAGTTCAATTGAAGTTGTATTAAAAAAAAAGTCACCTGTCATATCAAAGCCTGAAATATGCCCAGCATTTATGCAGACCTTAATCCTGCTGTGCACTAAAACTCAGCTCCCTCTTTCCTTTTCTTTTGAAGATTCAAGAAATGCTTATTTTGTTCTTGATGTTTTTGTTTTTTTTAACTAGTGATTAATTAGGTCTGAAACAGCGGAAAAAAGTGGTCAGAGAGATTCAATTCTGCTCAGTTCAGAAACATAAAATGCAGATTTAGCTTCTCTAATTAAAGCTTTTTACTAAATTAGGCAGAAAGTTAATCTTTTTTCAGCCAACTTGTGGAACTGAGATTTGTTACGATCTGCAGCAGTTGTGATTACACTCATTTCAAAACTGAAAGCTAGCTGGCAGCACAAAATGAGGTTTCTTTTAGCTTGGTGTACAATCCATTGTTCCCTTGACCTCATGTCTCTTAAATTTGCAGAGCTTTTGTTATGTGAGATTGGAAACTTTGAAAGGCTTAGCAAAAATGACACGGCTGGAGTTTCGTGGATGTCTTTTGACTGATTTATAATTAAGTGAAAGCTTTCTAATGTTTTTAGGAGCTACAGTTAGCAATGGGAGGGATGCAGTAATGCAATTCAGATACTATTCAAATTGTGAGTGAGTCTTTTACGCTTGATGACAAGCTGCATTGATCGTGACAGTAAATGGGAAAACTTTAACTTCTAGAGAATTCCAATCCATCTACAAACAGGCGCAGTCTTCCACTGAGCTGATGCCGGCACAAGCGCGGGCACAGAGCCGGTTCAGCATGGGTGTCATTTTAGAATGAGCGACAGATTGGAGAACTGAAAATTATGGAGCATTATATAGCAGAATTTATGGTAATTTTCATGAAAGAAAATCACCGGCTACATCTGCTAATTGCTAGAGTGCGATAACCACTCTCATAGCCGCAGTCATCTACTGTTCAAATTTTGTGCTTCTGCGATGGGGCTAGCTATTCAGCGCCAGGCTGTTATCAGGTCTCTGCATTGCATTTTGTTTTCCAGTTTTTATATTATTCTATTTTTGTGAGAGAAAAACATTCATCCTATTTGTGTCACATTTAATCTGTTGACTTTGTGCCACATTCATATTTTAAGTACTGTATCTGCTTTTATGATCCAAAGCAATCCAGCTGGCCTGTCAGTGGGTTAAAAATGAATTAGGTGCTTTCTCTGTAAATACAGCAAGCAAGGAGGACAGAACATACAAAGACAGAGTTGCTTTGTTTTCATTAACTCTAAATTTAATGGCCTTTTCCATCTGGGCCGGAACTTCAATCTGTCCTGACTGATTAGCTTTGGAAACAAACTCTGGGAGTCGTGCAACAGATGACCAAGTGATCCCCTGAGCCGGATCCTTCATTTGAAGCATGCAGCTGGAGCAGCGCTGCATTGCTGTATATCCAGGTCTTATCTGTCAGGAGAATATTGACTGCATGACTCATTATCAGACACGAGTGTCTCTGCAAGTAAACTCTCACTCAGCTATCAAAACCAATACTCAAGAGGACGTCTGCCCACAAGGAGATGATCCCAGTGCAATATCCCTCACCGTCTCTATTTTGTTGTCATAAATAATCTGTCCCTTTCTCTCCCTCTCCCTCTGTAGCTTTATAGCTTTTTAATCAACTCTTTTCATCACCAATCTTTGCTCTTCTGGCGGCAGAAGGAAAACAGAATGATGGCATCAACGTCAGACGTTTCAGAAACCAATTTTCATTCTATACAAATAAAGATCACTCTGAGGAAGAATAATAATGAAAGCTCCAATCAAGTGTAATATACTTTTACGACAAGGAATCATTTAGCATCGACAGGCCAGGAGATAATGGGCTACAGACTGCATTTCTTAACAAAGACCCCCTTTAAAGGAAAACTATATGAAATAGCATTCGCTGTCTAGCCAAGATTCAGTCATTTAGACATGTAGTAGTTTACAAATTCCCCCATCATGTGAGATTCCTGGTTCGAGATTGGGAGGAGAAATCCGTGGGAGGTCTAAAAATCTGCCAAATGAAACACGGGGAGTCATTTGCTTTGGCTGAAACAAGCAGAAACAAGCTTTAAGCGTGAAGACTAAACCACTCACATGCGCGTATGCTAGCTTCAGTGCTGCAGCCAGCAGACAGTGTCAAAGCCCATAAAATCTCAATGTCCATCCACTTATTTTCTTCTGCTTATCAATTCAAGGTCACCTTGAAACTGTTGTGTATGATTGTAGGAGTTAGTCTCCTTGGATTCTAAACTTTTCTGTCTTTGAAAAGTAATTCCTAAAATCCATTTATTCATCTTTTAATAAAAACCAGACAGATGTAAGACATCTGTTGCCTATATCTCTAACCTAATTTCCCCTCAGAAACACTGAACATTCATCTCATCTTGTCTCGTCTGTTACCTGTTGAACAGATAAATAAATAGTCTAGGAAATGTTTCATGGAGTGCTCTGAGGAATTTCAAGCATAAACAGGGTAAAGTTTCCTTTCATCCAGTTTGTTTTCTGTCTCATGACTCAGCTTTTGTTTACACTGAGAAAGTATGATTTATTTCTGCTGCATATCCACCAAGGCATCAACGTCTTCCAAACACCAGCAAGCAAAAACAAAGAAATAGCTTGAGATGCACACAAATAAAAGGGTAAAATCTATAATTACTTTGCTGACTGTCAAATGAGCCCTAAAATACGTTTTGATTTTTTTCTTTTGCTTTCGATCTTTCCAAAGTCTGAACTTTAAAGAACAGATCAGTGTCTGAACTTAGAAATGCATCGCTGCTATGAGTAGCACTTTCCAAATGTCACTAAGGAGGGTGAGATGAGATAAACACAGTGCTGCAGAGAACATCAGAAGAGCAGACAAGTGCAAAAAATGGTAAAGGAGTTTTTTTTTTTGTTATATCTGAGCTGCAATACTGGCTGTCACATTTCCTTCTCATGAGTAAACCAACCACAATAGAATAGAAAAATGTGTGAGAGATAAGCAGAAAGTTCCCTTTCTGATCATTTCACAAAGCACGCCTCTTGCCTCTCATGGCAAAAAGAAGAAATGTTAAGAAGATATTGTAATGCTTTCTGCTGTTCTAGGATACCACTGTGAAACATTTGAATATGATAGAATATGGTAGCATGCAACATCATCAGCATTTGTCAAAGATAAACACAATTTTCACTGCATTTATCAGTGATATTATTCAAATTTTTCTAAATATTTAAGGTGCTAACCAAGCTGTCCCTCACAAATGCAACCTGGATGTCCTCTTCACTGACCTGCGTCCACTTTCATAATCTGACGCTGGCCATGGTCATCATCTATTTTAGACATCTCTTGAATCTAGGTTCTGCCCTCTCCTTCCTTGAATTATTGGAACTATTTTTTTCTTTACCAATCACCTTCTAGTGTTGTGCTTTCTCCAAAAGTTTGATGTGCAGCCTTAAACTATTTGACTCAGTGGCCCCTACAAAACCCACTTGAACCCAATCCGTTCAAAGAGGTTTAGAAAACAGAATTCATCAACCTCCTAGAAAATAGGTAGGCTCAAAATTCAAGCAATACCCTGCTCAGTTTTTTCAGTGAGTTACAGATGTGATTTGCTCCTTTTTCAAAATGTTTGAAGTCTAGTAGAGAGCCCAGATGTAGCCACAGAGGATAAAACACGATATATTTTTGGCCAAATTTGTAGACTGAGCAGTTAAAAAGCTGCTGCATTGTGTAAGAGATGCAATTTTTCAACGTGTTTTAATTCGTTTGTGAATACACTTTGATTTGTGGGCATGTTTTGCTGGGTAAAGACAGCCAAACAGACAAGTCCCTGAAGCTCTGATTCGAAAGATATTTATGGATTTTAACTCCTTGGATTACGACTCATAAGGTAAATTCATCACCAGCTGACTTCTGCTCTCCTCCCAGCGGAACATGACACATTTAAGTGATGTGTAGGTGGACCCATAGCCCACAGGTCCAGGAGGACAGAAACTGACAAAGCAGAGTTCAAACTATTAAAGAAAACTGCCTGCAAAAAGCAAGGCTGTAATTACTAGTCCACCTTCTTTCCCCCTCTTTCTGTCACTCTCACACTCACACACATTTCAAACATGCATATGAATGCACCTAAGGGTGCAGGCCCTCTTAAGCCATGGCTGCCAATGATCTAAATTACTGAGCTATAAAATAGCCCACATTTATCATTCATCTCTCTGCTTTTAGGCTACGATACAATCGACTAACTGCAATCAGTGCTTTGCCATGACGCTGTCCGTGGTGCTGAAGTGGCAGAGGTGCCTCTATGTTCCTATGATAAAATATAGGTTAATATTCCAATGATATTTCTATGATTGTTCATGGGCAGATGAGCCACTGAAAATACACCTAGCTGACCACCTCTGTAGCAAAAGTTATGTTTTACTGTAAATGTTTGCCCTGTGAGTCACCTACACTGTCTGCACTGCACTCAGGTGCAGTTGTAAATAATTCAAGACAAAGTAGCTTAAAATGACTTTCCTTTTAGTTACAAACATGAAAAGCTAAGCTTTAGGCTGTATGAAATCACATCCATAACAACCATATATGATAATGTAAGGACAGCAGTGAAAAAGCAAAAATAACTAACAGGATAAAATTGGAACAAAGTGAAAATCAAACATACTAGAAAAATATCCCAAACTTTCACTCTTACACAAGGTAGGGTCTTAAAAATATATTTGTTGTGCATAATAACTCTAGTTTGTCACAGTGCTTAACAAGTTTATGAGACCACCGCTCGATATAAGGTTTGTGCCACAGCTGCCCTAAATGAGCAATTTTGGTAAATGATAAAATCTTTTTTTATGTTTCTGTAATGGTTCATCCAGCAGTATGTGTAAGTTTTTTTAAATCAGTACGTTAAAATATAATTTTCGCGGTGATCCATGGGTTTTTCAAATTTACAGTTTCACAAGAAACTAGAAAATACTGGTAAAGCCCTTTTTTAAAAAATTTTTTTATTAAGCTGCCAATTTTCAGGTATTGCATTCCTCAACAAAAAAATGTTTTGATGGTGGCTGTAGCTCAGGAGGTAGAGCAGGTCACCTACTGATCAGCAGGTTGGTGGTTTGATTCCTGGCTGCTCTGGGCAATGTGCCATAGTATCCTTGAGCAATGATACTACCCCAAGTTGCTCTCCAACGCAAGTATAAACGTGTGTATGAATGTTAGATAATAAAATCGCTAAGCTTAGATTCATATGGAAGTGCTTGTATGAATGGGTGTGATTGGGTGAATGCAAACATGTTGTATATTCACTTTGAGTGCTCAGTCAGAGTAGAAAAGTGCTATATACTAGTCCATTTACCATGGTTAGATGTTCTGCTTCAGTAATTTCTTACTTCTCAGAGAAGTTCAATATGCCGGCTCAAATTTGGGTATAAAAAAATGTGAATTCAGTTTGCCTGACAAGTTTGTATCTTGTGTGAGGTGATTATTCACACAGTATAATGTGGCCTCAGAATATTTTTTTTACAGCAGGAACTTCTTCCTAACGCTGTAGTGGTGTACTTAGAGCTATGCTGCAACCATTAGTTTACAACAGTTCACACATGTTTCAGTAATCTTAGTCCACTCTCAGTGCGCCCCTTAATGGTAATAAATTTTGAAGAAGATGAAAATGCACCATAAAAATGTGAATGCGTCCAGTTAATTAATCAAATAATCACTAATCATCATTTGCATAAATGTATACTATTATATTATATTCCTAATTAACATAATAGTATAATTAAAATGTCACAGCTATTTATTAGATTACAATGGTTCTATGGCCGGTGGAATATATCAGTGACAGAATTTAGCTTGTTTGAATTGGCGTTCATTTTAATACATGAATTTTAAATTAAAACATGTTCTACAATTTCCTATTTTCTTTATGCATAGTATGCTCTGAAGAGGCACTCTCTGGCCTCTAAAGAACTGAACAAAAGTCAATTTCTCAGTAAATTTCAAGTCTGGATCCTGATCCGAAATTAGGTCTGCTTTTTCACTTTCAGATAGGGGATACTGGGTGGGGCACAGAGGTAAATTGATCCCAGATTTGATGGAAAAGTCCTCTGTAGCTCAGGGGTATCAATCCACTGTCGCCTTTTGAAGATATAGCAACACTGTTTAGCATTCAAAAAGCAGCTCCCTCTGAGAGAACAGAGGAGTGCAAATAAGAGATCGGTTCATTTCTATGCCCCTGTTGTAACACAAATGCACCCTATCAAATAATACCAGACAAAGGCAAAGGGAGAGGGCCTGGGGCGTCAATACCTTCAATACCTGTCCCTAAACTTGAACCAAGAGAGCGCTGTCTGCCTAGCTAACTGGTAATCAGTCTAAACACAGAGAAATCTTGAAAATTGAAGACCTATATTCCCTTGCTTTCTTTTTTGTGTTAATGTGTTTCAATTAAAAAAAAAGCACCACTGTGAAAGATAAGGGCGTTATCAAAATTCACACTAAATACTTACCGTCACACTGTTTGACGTAAACAAGTCAGCATAAATCCTGCTCTCAGCTATACCAATGCACTTTGTGTGCTGCATGAAAAGGTTTGCACAGATTGTCAAATGCTGGAACAAATGCTCATGTGGCATTTTGCATTTATCTGTCAGCACAGTGCCATACAGCAAATCAAGCACAGGGGGAGGAGATGCTGCTGAAAGTTTGATCCCCCACCCCAAATTTCAGCCAGATAATTCATAAGCCACAACAGTGATTGTGCATTTCCTATTAGGGACACAGGAAAAAATACGAAATAAATACGCAACTTTAATTTTGATATACTGCCGCCACACACACACACACACACACACACACACACACACCTACACACACACACACGCACACATTTCCAGTGTCGAAAGAGGGAAGTTAAACCTCTATCACCCTGCACTGGATGAAGGCAAGCTTAGTGGAGCCAAACATCTGGAGTGGAGTGAGGAGCCCCAGAAGCAGGGCTTAGGAGCAGCACGCCACCTCTGCTCTAAAGCCAGGAAGATATTGATGCTAATGGGGCTGGGGCAGCCTCGCAGCCTGCTACCTGTATAATCCCCTCTAATACTCTCACCACCTGCGGCTGTTTACTTTTACATTTGCCTGTGTTATTCTTCCACACATGCAGCATGTTGGTGAGTTGACTCTCTGCAGCCACTTTAGATAAACTACTGACATTGTACAATTTCATGTTTTTTGTGAAAAAAGGAGAGGGAGGATAAATTTAAGACTCATTATGTACTAGAATTGCCACGTGCCTCAAAACCAGTAATCCTCAATCAAAGTTTTAATCCGGGATAAAGGATACACCGATCATGCAAATGTGTTGGCAAACAGGTTCTAGTATTTTTACTCCATAAACCAAACACAAATGCTGCTTTTATTCTCTTTTAGGCAACTCTGTGAAATGTCTGAGCAGTGTCTTTTGAAGCAATTCAACTCTTCTAAAGGCAATTTAACAGAAAAGAACAGCAAAAAGGGCTACAATAAAAAAAAAATACTGGCATCCTAATATGACAGGACTTCTTCCAACTTGTCAGTCAGACTCAGCAAAAGCCGACTGACAACATCCTGTGGCTCCAAGGTGTCACTGCTGCTTCTGTTCCTTTTCATGATGATGTTTGAGCCTGGAAATTTTGAGAGTGCTTTCTTATTTTTGATATGTGCCATAAGTCAGCAGATATTGCTGATGATTACCAAAACTTTATTACTAAAAAATAAATAAATAAAAAAATTAAGATTGATTAATTAAACAGTCACTTTAGCTCTGCACTGTTTGGTTTCTGGGTTCCTTAAGCCATTAAAAAACAAAAAAACAAAAACTGCCCTGTACTCTGGGGTTGAACAAGCCCCGACAGCGTGTCTTTAGCCCTCAATGTTTCCATGGAAACGTGACTCTGTTGTAAACATGTGTTATGAAAAGGTCTCCCGAGGTAATTTTTCTCCAAAAAACATCCATTTAAGGCCAGATGCCCCTCATGGGGTCCTTGGATAAGAGCCTCCTGATGAACATCCATCGCCTTCCATGACAGCGTGTGAGTGCACTTTATAGAGCCCAAAAATTTTAAAGGCACAAAAAAATAATAGCAGACATATTTAATACATGGAACATCTATGTTTAGTATAGTTTTTATTTTCATTTATAGATTTTTTCTTTTTTTGTAGTGCTGAAAGGATTGGTCAATCTTTATGCAATTTGTTGAAAGGACATTTCATTACATTTTCTTTAGCCCATTTATCAAGCACAGTGCCATTGATTTAGGCCCTTAAATGTGGCAGCTGGCTTCTCTTCTCCATTTTGTTCAATTCTAAACTTGAATTTTGGACTGTTTTCAGACTAAACAATAAAAAATAATCATGTGCGTTTTGCTAGCCATAATATTGTCTTCTTTCCCAGTAGCCAGACTGGTGTAAAGAGTGTGAAATGAGGCATATTCTGTTTATTACCAAATGGGCAGACCCTGAGTCAAAGGTCCACTGTTACTGCAGACTGTAGTTTAACAGTCAATAGAGCAGGTAAGTGGCGGTAACTTGATGTTGTGGCACAGGCCTTTTCAAGCTCATGCCCATATGTGTTTCAGACTATTAAGGCAATTACCTAAACTAACAAAACATCCCTTGGACTTGGCACACGTTTTCCTTATATTACCTTGATACCTAAGACATTTGCCACCACACTTCAGCCCTCTCTGTTGCTTTCCCCTCCAGCCTCCCCGATTCCTTGTTGTTTATACCCTTTTAAAAAGTTTTGTTCAAAATATTTTTGTAATTGAAACTGGAAAGGACTCATGCCCCTAAAAAGCACAGACAAACACACAACATTCATATTGTAGTAAACTATTTTACATTTGTATGTAAATGTCATTATTTGGCTCATTCTTTGATTGTGTCTTTTGAACTACCTTTCTAAAGACATTCTTAGAAACCAAAGGAAAAATTACAATACAGGGTGACTGTGTTACAGGCTGGCTGTGGCTGTGGACCAGGTCATCTACTAATTGGAAGGTCAGTGGTTTAATCCCTGGTTGCTTCAGTCTGCAAGATATTGAATCCCAGGTAACTCCCGATGTGTTTATCGGAGTGGGATTGTGTGAATGAACGTTACATAGAAAACACTTAGACATAGAAAGTGCTTGTATGAATGGGTGATTTGAGAGCTCATTTAGAGTAGAAAATGCTATATACGCAGCTGTCCATTTACCATTTAATCCATTTTCTTACCTGATGCTCTCTAAGAGCTTCTTGTTTCTTTTTATTTTTTTAAAAGAGACCTTACTTTAGGAGCTCAAGGCTCAAACTGATGTTTTCTGCAGTTGCAAAGAGGCACCATGAGCACTGCATTTATGCCAAGAGCGCAGTGCAACTTCACTATATACACAAGAGTTGTTTTGTTTTTTTTTTGCAACTTCTTGTGGAGCTCTAAAGTTTTTATCCTTCTTTCCAGTCCTTCTTTTGACTTATTGTCAGTCATTAGGAGTGTTAATTGGTATACTAATTCACTGACACATACCAATAAACAGATTTATTCAAGGTGGGCAGCCTCTATGTGACTATCAACAAGCTATGCAGAAAGTTACAAAGACAATCGGGCTTTTTAAATTTTAATAGTAGTATTGTGCAAATAAACTTGCACTATTAATGGATTGCCTTGGTACTGCCACTCACTATTTATAGTTAAACAAAATATAAAATGTGAGAAAACATTTGTGCAATGTCAGTACTACTATTCCTACGCCTACTAGATAATAATAATAACAGTACTGCTGCTGCTGCTATAAAAACAGCAGTATGTGGTTCCTTAAAGAACCTTTCTGAGAGGTCTCAACAAGCCTTTTGAATTGAAATGGTTCCTCCACAGGGGCAATAGTAAAGAACCCCAGAAAGATCCTCGAGGTTCTTCTGCTTTTAGAGTGTGTGGTGTAAATGCTGGGCAAACATAACCAATGATCATTTAGGATGTCATAGTTGTTAGTATTTGGTGAGCTATGAGCTAATGATTTCTGGAATATGAATATTAAAAACAGGCAGTCATGACTCAGCAGTGATTAATGAACCAAATAATTATGGGATATAGTAACTGCTTAATCCTTTCATGCTTGAATTCTTAAAGATGGAGGGAGGTGTTTTGCTTCACGCCTTTATTGCTGCTAATTCAGTGTAAATACATACAGATGAGCAGTCTCTTCCAAAACCCATTTTAATGACAATTAGTGGTTATTATTAGTAATATCATGAATGACCAAAGGTCAGCGCAATCTTCCAATGGATACAATGCATGACAAAGTACTAAGACAAAAATGTTCATATTTTAAACACAAGAATATAATATTTTAGCCAATAATGGACAATATGCATCAAATGATTCATAAGAAAGTTTGAGTACCTGCAGTTTCAGAAACCTCCACGTTTCTCTTTTATAGCATTCACTGCTGAGTCCTTAAAACTTTGAGCTTAAAAAAAAAATAAGCTCACACACATATATATATATATATATATATATATATATATATATATATATATATATATATATATATATATT
>VUQK01011465.1:0-12535 GCA_015106715.1 Bujurquina vittata
TATATTCTCTCTCTCTCTCTCTCTCTCATATATATATATATATAGAGAGAGAGAGAGAGAGAGATATGATTTTATACCTTCAATTTTTTGTAGCTCCCTTATAACTGCTTCCAGTGTACTCCATTCAACGGACAGAAAGAACCGCACAAATTCGATTTAAAAACTACGGAAAAAGACAGCGCAACAGCACAAAAGCTGAGTGTACCGTTACCATGGCAATAAGGTACTGGTTTCTGGTCAGCCTGAAAAAACAGAGTTTTGTCGTTTTTATTTTTATTTTTTAATTAAATATGATAAACAGAAAGTGTTAACCCAATATGAATTGCTCTTTTACACTTGGAAAAAAAGTTCTTTCTTAGTCTTGTTTTGTTGTGTTGTATAGTGCGCATGCGCCTCCGGGTCGCTCTGTGAGTTGCGTCATCAGAGCGCACCCGCTAGCTGACCTTCTTTACGGCCTCGTCGCTCTCACAGGAGCCAGGCGAGGACCTTGAACGTTTTTCTTTTCTACTGGTGGTATTTGATCTTCTTGGTTTCTTTTACTGCATAGACACACAGCCATGCCCACAAAGCTGGAAGTTCCCACCCTGCAGGAGCTGAAGGTGGACGAGGTGAGCAGCGGGTGTTGTTTATCATGAATGAGGAAGACGGGACAAGCCAGCTAATAGGCTAGCTGAAGGGCTAGCGGCTGCACGGTTCACACGAGAAGCTGTAAACTTTGGCCAGTAGCTTTACCTGCCGAGATAGTGGCATTATCTAGATGAAAACTATACATATGCGAGTTAGTATTTATAAAGGCACGGGAAAGTGGCGAATATTTTGGCATCTTTATGATAGCTACTTTGATAACAATATATAACTCATTGAGTCATAAATTTCGAGGATGTGCATTGTTTATGATGCATGTTTGCACTTCAGGTTATCCATGTCAGCTCATGCTTCCTGTGTGTTTTAGCCGTGTTATTTTACACATTGAACTTGTCCTTGGAGGTCAGGTGATAGCTTTCGGTAGAAGCCAGTGTCTGTCTGTCACTAATATGGGTGCTCCGATGATATAATAAACGATATGCAGGTACAAGGTTAATTTATTTTATTTTATTTGGTCATGAAATAGTAACATATTTATAGAATTTCAACGAAATGCACTAGATCAGATCAGATGCTCCAAGTTCACCTTCTCACTGTTTAATAGTCAAAGGAGTTATCGAAAGACCTCACAAATTACCCTTTTCTTCTAAAGAAATCATATCAAGACAAATTATTTTAATATTTAATTCTAAATATTGATTACAGTTTGTGAGACTAACTTGAATAAAGGAAAGTGTTCATTTACATAGTTACAAGAACCTTTATATTCAGACATCACATTTTATACAAACAGGCTCAGGCAGAAGTGCTCCTTTTATATTTCTGACCTACACTCCAAAAAAGTAGGCACAATGAAAACAACAACAAAATCATTCACACACGTAACCCTCAGAAATATCATTGTAGAGTATTCTTTTTAAAACCAAAAGTGACTTACACATTTTTATCTTTATGTCAGCATTATTTAAATAATCCCAGCAGCAGGAATATGTCTCTATGGATGTTTTTTTTCCTGCTCTTTGTAGACTAAAATGACAAAAAATCTCTCAAATCCTATTTGCTCTCTTGCATTGTTTGGGAGTGGTTTTTATTGGCATTATTTTAAAATAAACCAAATCATTAAATTTTCATAATTTGGGATCATGAGTAATATTTTTTGTGCTTGCTAATTGTTTAAAGAGGATTTAAAAAGTTCATAAATGCCTATTTTTGTTTAATACAAAATGAGAATTAAATAATAACATAAACTAAATTGCCTACAGCCAAAATGTTTATTTCAACCAGGCGATTACATTGACCAGACCACAATTTCCCATGTTTATAATGGGAGATTTAAGGTAGAAACACTATTGTTTTTTGTTTTTTTTCCCCTGTCAGTTCACATCATGCTCTAATGCAGACCATTATGTGGACAGTTTTTTCTTTTTAAATTGATTTACATTTTCTATTGGCCACTACGGCAATGTGACTGGATCCTGTTATTATTTCTTATTGTTTCTTAGTGTCTCTTTTAGTTATGTTTCTTTTTCCCATACTTATTTTCTTCCACGTGTTGTTCTCTGTGCAGATAAATGTGTCCTCTGCAGTACTGAAGGCTGCTGCCCACCATTATGGCTCCCAGTGTGACAAATCCAACAAAGAGTTCATGCTCTGCCGCTGGGAGGAGAAGGACCCCCGGAAGTGTGTACAGGAAGGGAGAAAAGTCAATGAGTGTGCACTCAACTTCTTCAGGTAGCTGTTTGGTGGCAAATTGTTCTGGTATGAATGGACAGAATGTTGGAAACCTGACATGGATGCATTAAAAAATGAAAGGAGGAGACTTGTGTAAACAGGAATGGACTGATGAAGGCCTTGGATGCCTTTAATTGAGTAGTGTGCCATAATGAAAGGATGAGCTTTCTTATTTCTGCAAGAATAACATTTTTCCTTTTGCCTTGGCTTGAAGTTGTCGTGATATTTGACAGAAAGGCGATACTTTGGTGATTAGGCAGAGCAATTATATTTTTTAGAGCTGCTGCATTGTTGTCATCTGCAAAAGTGAACAGTGTGATTGTGGTCAGAGTGATTGAAAATGTGGCTCAACTTTGGAGCCAGCTGAGAGTGCAGACTTTGAGAGTCCATGTGAAACTCTGGTCAGAAGAAGTTTGTGGTCAGATATTTTTGTATTTGTTAGTGATGGGCATGTGGGTAAGAAAATGTGTTCTGAGGTTTAAAATGCTGCTCTAGGAAAGTTGTTCTTTCATAGTTCAAAGTTGTTAAGCTTGCACAGAAGATTGCAGAGTTGGAAAGTTTCATATTCTGTGTCTTGTCCTGCTAATAAGCGTTTCAATCCTTTGATTTTCAGTAGAAATAGAATATTAACATAATTAAGTAAACTTCCTGGAAGAGCTGAAGTTTTTACTTAAGAGTAGTGCTGCAAGAGAAGAGGAGAAAAATCTGGTGGTGATCAAGTTTCCACACAGCATCTGGGATGGAGATGAGCAACTAGATTTTACAGAAAAAGTAATGAGAGAAGCTGATTCTGGATAAAACTAAGAGCAGATGTTAATAAGAGGTGCCCTACATGAATTTGTGTGGTCCCTCAGCCTAATAGCTCAAAGCGATGTTGGTGAGAATTTGCAGCGTGACTCAGGAAGGGATGCCACCAGAACTGATACTTATGGTTAGGGGTGGGTGAACAAGCCTCAAAATTATGTCATGATATTTCAAGAAAATTTACAATAATTTTTGTTTGGGTCCTTTTTTGGATAGTGCAACAGTGAAGAGTTGACAGGAAAGTAGGGACAAAGAGTCGGGGAAGCCATAACTAATTTGACAGTTTTATTGCTGCTTGCAGGCAGCATCATTTATAAGTGAAGGGTATTTTCCATTCTTTGTTTCCAGTGAGCTACTGTCACTGATGGTACACTTTCTAATTTGAAATGTGAATTTATTGAATCAAGGTGTTGGCATCAGCAGCATTACAGTGTGATAGTAGTGACACAGCATAAGTCAACTGTAATAGCCTGGGTAGTTTTTCCTGTAGACATTTAGTTTAACAAAAACTAACATAACTTAACCTTGTAACTGTGCAGGAGCCTGCACAAAATTGTCACATAATAAAATGAAAAATATTTTCCATTTCTAATGTTGTGTCTTGGGTTGAGCTTTTTAACGATCTTCTTAAATCCCTGCTTTCCCAGCATGTAACTACATCAGTAATTTTCACTCTTGCCTTATGAAGCAAACAGTCTGAGTTTTCCAGCAGCGCTCAGTGCAGTAATTTGTTTACATTTGAGTTGCACATCATCAGCTGCTAGTATCTCCACCTACATAGCCTGCTTGTGTTTTTGCCTCAATTGGTGAAACATGCATTTTGTTTCTTTTTATATCACGTAAAAAATTATACTGCCGCTATCTGGTGCAAAGGATGATCACTGATTCACAAAAGGCAATATGCAAACGATGGTTTTGTTTGTCAGTCCAAGGAAGGAAATTAAAAGAAAAAAGAGCTGCATCCAGAGCTGCTCAAAGAATTCAAGTTGAGGAAGTTTCAATTCAGATGCAGATTCAGATTCAGAAAACTTTATTTATCCCCGAAGGGCAATTCCCAGTAACATCAAAAGTATTGATCCATATATTATCCTGAAATGCATATTACCATTTTATTTGAGACAGCTGGCACTGCTGTTGTGAAATCAGCTTTGTTTCATAGCCTAAAATGTTTGCAATGGCTTACATTAGATGCTAACGTTGTGTAACTGCAACATTCCAATTACATTATGCACACTGCAATGTTAGATAAGGGTCCCAGGTATAGAATAAAGCACTGTATGAATATGTGTGTGATGGGCTGAATGAGGCTTGTAGCACTTTGAGTGCTCAATTAGAGCAGAAAGTACTGATCCAGTTAGATTAAGGCTTTAGCCTCCGTACGCTATGGGAAGAAACCTTTGTGAAGGTAAATCATGTTGCATTTTGATGGCTGGTTTGTGCTTTGTGCAGTAACAGTAGTTTTTTTTTCTTTTAGAATGAAATCAATATGAGTCAACAGATATTTCATCAAAATTTTAATTAATTCAAGTTTCTGGTTTGTTGCAGCAAACAAGTTATTTTCCATTGTGTAAATGTAAATTGTGATAATCACACAGCTGTTTGCATTTTTGCATCATTTGTATCGTCCTGTTGAGTCACTGTTTATTCCTGCAAAGCTTTTTATCTATCATATTCTCTTCACGTATTGATTAATATATTGATTTTTTTATTTTGTTTTATAAAAATCTAATCCAGATTTTTGTTTCTCTGTTCTCTTAATTACTCAGCCTCTTCTCTGAATTCCCCCAAAACACACATCAGCTTGAGCTAATTAAGTGTGAGGTAGAAAACACTAATTTCCCTCTCTTTAGTAGAAAAAGCAGCCAGTTTAGAACACAAATAAAAAAAAATTACCCATGAAGCGTATTGTGTCCATAAAACTTTGTGGTCTGGCCTTTTTCACTTTTAAGTGGAGTGTCTGTGTTTACTGAAAGTTTTATTCTGAGCTTTGGTTATGTCGTGACGCCTGTGCAGTAACTGAGGTGCTTTTGTGAGAGAAAAACCTGCAATTATGATAATGAAGATAGATTTGAGAGAAGTTGTAATTGCACCAGAGGCCTGTTTTGATTCTCTGGTGTTTCTGGCAACTGCCAGCCACCCTTAGGTGCGTTCATGTAGTTCTTATTAAATAAAACTAGCCCATAGCATTCAGATTCAATCAACATGTGAGAAGTGAGCACACACAAGCCAAGTAACTATACGTTGATAGAAGTTCCTTAAATCATTTGTCTAAAATTGAGTGGCTCTGGCCCTTAAATAGGATGCTTGAATTATTAAACTCTTGCACCTGTATTGTACAACTGGTCATCACAACATTAAAACCACCTGCCTTATACTGTGTAAGTACCCTTCATGCACCCAAAACGGCTCTGAGTGGTCGCTGGGTTGACACAGGATCTCTGGAGGGTATCCTCTACATTGGCAGCAGATGCTATGGGTCCTGTAGGATGTGGAGTGGAGCTTCTGTGGATCTGACTTGTTCTCACACAACCAGCAGTTTGCTTATTCGGATTGGGATCTAGGAAGTTTGGAGGCCAAGTCAAGGCTTTTTGCGCTTCTTAAAAAGCCTAAGCCATTGGCCCATGAGCAGTTTTCAGCAGTGGGGGTTTTTTCTGTCTGTGAAATGGGTTGTGCATGGGTGGTATGTGTTAAGGTACTATTCATGTGAATGCTAGGGATCACTTCCCAGAAAACATTGCATTTAAACAATATGATCAATATTATAAATTTCATCTCTTAGTGGTTTTAATGTTGCGGCTGATCGATGTACATTTTAAAGTTTATTTATTACAAGAGAAAAACTTTGACTTCATGCATTGCAGCTGCATTCTGGGCTGTTTGAATCCTGCTCTTGTGTGTTATGATGTGTGTCTGTCTGCACTGTGCCTTTTAGACAAATCAAGGGGAACTGTGCTGAGTCCTTCACGGAGTACTGGACATGTCTGGATTATTCAAACTTGGCAGAACTCCGGCACTGCCGTAAACAGCAGCACGCTTTCGACAGCTGCGTCCTTGACAAACTGGGGTGGGAGAGACCTGGCTTGGGAGATCTGTCTAAGGTGAGAGTGGTGAGGGGTTAACTATGCATTTGCAATGTGAGTACTGTAGCTTGGTTGATGGGCTCTATTCATGTTGATTGTGGGGTGTGTATGATTGCTTATGTAGTAGTCTGATTCTGCTACAGTTCTGAGCAGGCAAATAGTGTTTTATGCAGCTTTGTCTTTCTATAAAACTGACATTTTTAAGTGGCTCGTAGAACTCTGGCAATCACTAATTTAGGTATCAGCAATCAAAACGGAGCCAAAAACTGATCCCAACAATAGATTATTAGACATTTATTTATGTAGTCTTTTAAAAGGACTCCTGCAAAAACCTGGAAGCGTGTGAATGGCTGTAATCAACTTTCTGGCTGTCTTTCACTCGTTAGACAGAGCTTTTGTGCCCCAAATCAAAACATGTGAGCAGCAAAGAAAAGAACAAAAATCCAACCTTGTAATACTGTGAAACATTTTCTGGTTAATGACCGTCCAGGTTTAGTATCTGGTTACTCATATACAAATAAAAAAAGATTAAATTTGGTTAATTATTTTGGAAAAGCTAAATTGGTAAAATGTGTGATGGTAAGAAAGTTGATAAGAGTTGCCCATTTTGGTTGGGAGGCAAAAGGAGAAATGAGATAGGGGAGGGAAATTTTGGCAAACAGAGGTGAGGGGATGTCAATCATGACATAAGGGATGAGCAGTAAAGCCAGACAAGGACACAGGAAATGTAGAGTCCTTCAGCTGTACACAGTTTCATTTTAAAATGAACCTGTTAGATGCAGTGAGCAATAATACATTTAACTTTCTTGTCAGAGATGGATACAGAGCGTGCGATATGTCATTTCCTGATGAATGTTTCTCATCAGTGTAAATTAGTATGCAATTGAATCTTCAGTGTGTTTATACTGCGTGTGTCTGAGAACTTGTGGTTTGCGTGTCATTTTCCTTTCATAGGTGACCAAAGTGTCGACCCCACGGCCCCTGCCAGAGAATCCCTACCACGCTAGGCCTCGTCCAGAGCCCAACCCAACCATTGAGGGCAAACTGGAGCCTGCCAAACACGGCAGCAGGTTATTCTTCTGGAATTGGTGAGGCAACTCTGGAAAATCACCCTCCAAAGCCGTGGGCTCTGTCCAAGAACAGCTAGGCTTCTTGTGACCATTGATACATCTAAGATAGTTAAAGGTTTGAATTGCTCTGCATGCACAAGCATTAAGGATGCTGGATTTGGACAGGGTTCATGCCCGAACAGGTTTTTTTTTTTTTTTGCAGCTGTACCTCAAACATTGTCCAACAGTTTGATAAAGGAACAAAGTCCATGAGTCCATAAAGCTTTCTGACCACTTCTGTAAATGTAATAAGTGAACAAAAGCAGCATACTGTTATTATTGTTGTCCGATAATAAAGAGATAAATTATAAAGAAGCTTTCAGTGTGTTTTTTCTTCTTTTCAATCTCAGTTTTCCTAATGGGATTTAACATCTTAGACATTTCTGAATAATAGAAGCATCAGGTTATTACAGGCTGCACATCTGTGTTTTGTCAGCCTGACTCAGGGTGAGGTTAAAGGTCAGGGTTCAGGGTCACTACCTGTAGCCAGAGAGAGCTGCTTCTGCTTCCTCGTTTTCTCTCAGCTCACTTCCTGCCTCTGACCTAGACTGGAAGAAGACCAGAAGGGTAATTTTCAGAGATGCACAGTAAAGTGTGTTTATTGCTGCCGGCACACGTGTGTGTTCATGACCTCGAATGGAAGGAGGTGAGAAGCCTATTCAAAGTGGCCCGCTGCTCTGTGGAACATGGAGGACCGTGCCAATGTACACACACGTGTGCTCACGTATCACTGGGACATTGTCCAGCATCCAAGCTTATCTACAATGTGGTGAGGAGAGACCGGTTGAAAACAATTTACTGTAGTGGCTCAGAGTTTGTTTCAGCCCACAGAGCAGCAGTTTAAAATCTATACTGTTACTAGCAGACATGATTTGATCCATTCCAAACATCAGAACAGTCTTTGACCCCTGCCGTGTGGGTGACTTCTGAGGGGAAAATGGTAACAGAAAATCTGACAGCTTTCTCAGGCTGAAAAGCGGAGATGTGGCCCTGGGGTTTTTAATAAAAAAATTCACTTTTTTTATTTTATTTTCTAATGGCACAAAAATAAAGTGAGTTGACAAAGTTTAGGATTCTGCTGATAGTCTCTCAGAACATATAAAAGTACACATAGTGCTTGTTTTTGTTTATTCTAGATGGAGCATTGATATCCTTACTTGTTCTGTATGTTCTCAACATTTTTCCACTTACTTTGTATTAAGTTCAACAGTGCACAGTAAGAACCTATTTCCAAAAACAACCATATTTTCTTTGTGTACAGAAACACCATATACAGTCATTAAAAAACCAAAAAAAATCTTACATACCTCCCACCAAAATACTGCTGTCTTTAATGACATGTTTGTTCAAGGAAACATTTGATCCTTATTAAAGTCCTATTGAAAAGGATGCTATACAAATATATATGTTTAAAAAAGGACAGTTCAGGTCATTTGCTTTTTTTCAGTCATCCATCTTCTTGCTTATTCAGCATAGTTTTCAAGGGGGCTTGAAAAAGTAAGTCAAGCCCCCCATTTCACACAATTTCAAATCCATAATCTTAGAATCAAAGATTCTAGATTAGGTGAATATGAAGCAGAAAGGTCGCAGCAGGTGGAACTTCTGACATTTACAATCTGCTGTTCTCTTTGCCACTGAATCGCGTGATGCTATTATTCCAAGAGCTAAGCATTTTTCTCCAAGGGATTCAGGAAAAAAAACATTTTTTATACCAGTGAAGAGAAGATCTCCAATTATTTGAAATGAACTATTTTCAATAAAGTCAACATTTTTGTCAGGATTACCAAATGTACAGGGCATAGAGCATTGAAATATAGTTCCCACCCGAGGTGTCCAAACAAGCACATGAATCAAGACTAGGATATAAAGATATAAAAATATGGGGTATAACGCCGATCTACATCATTGCAGTCAAAGAAAGAAAAAGATATCAGTGTGAGACTGAATCTTCAGATCAATCAGCGCTGATTTGAGTGACTACATATTTATTCAGAAGCAGCTGCCTCAGCAATTTCAGCACAAGCACACACCATCTGATGCATAAAGAAATCTTCAACAGCATCATGATTTTATTCAAGGGTCTGCAGGAAAGCCTTGCAGCTGTTGCTGTGAGAGTGTATGCATTAGGTGCTGCAGGAAAAGCAAAACCAGAGTTTCCCAGTAAATAATGTGTTTTGGACAGATGAATTTTTGTCCGCAGTGACGTTTGACCAGCTCGATGCAGACCATAGGCAATTTTTCAGGAGAACCACCTCAAATCAGCTATGAAGCATGGTGGTGAAAATGTTTTGTTTTGAGGTTGCTTTGTTGCCTCACTGACTGGGCAGAGGGAATTCACAGATTTGACTATGAATTGTGCATCGTATCAAAGAGTGCTGTTTGAGAGATGAAGCTGAACCAGACAGGGACCTTTCAACGGGATAATTATCCAAATCACATCAGGAAATTCACCAAGGAATGTCCCAAAAAGAAGAGTTGGCAGATTACTATGAAAGCAGAACCCGGATTGGCGTTCCAGGGAAACGTGGGAGGATTTGAAATGTCCCCTAAATCTTGGAGTTAAAAAAACAAACAACGCACACGTAAGACTGATTAACAAAAATCACCAAGCCAGTGTTGTAGACTGTGGACAATACCTGCAATGCCTTGATCAACACTAGAATCTCACACACACTGATATTTTTGTTGAAATTGTCCTTGTGGTTGGTTTCTGATATACTACATTTAACTGAAGGCCCTGTTTAAAGGAGGATCAACTACTTGCTTGTCCAAATATGCCAAAAAAGGCCAGTATTTTCCATAAGATGTATTTACTTTTTCAAATGACTGTATGTGCAGACATGACTGTGCGTGTCTCTGCGCTTCTATAGGGCGTCACTGACTTTAGTTGCAGAAATCCCCCTCACAAGGTGTGGTCTGGCACTGCGACTTACACAGGAAACGTCTGACGGACCATCTTCTGACCTGGACGGCAGGACAAAGAGAGGAGGGAAGAAGGGATACAAAAAAGGAAAGGAGGTATAGACAGGGAAACACCAAGGAGAAACAGGAGGCAGCAAGTGATAAATTAGGGATGGAGGGGAAGAGTGAGGTGCAAAAGAGATGAGGGAAGAAAAAAGGAAAAGAAAAAACAGTTAAAGGGAGGCAAGAAATTAAGGGGACCATGAAGTGGGACCCAGAAAGGGCAAGATGGAGAATGACTTGAAAACTCAGACAGAGCGGGGGGCTCGGAGGTTGTTCAGTGGCTGACGGTGAGGCCCCAGGGCTCGTGGCAGGCCTGTCTACATGCGACTTGCAGGAAGCAGAGGGTCATCGTTGTTTGACACAGCACCGCCACAGGAAACGGGCTCTGGCACAGGAAAGAAATACAATACAGGGCTTTCATAAAGCTACAGCCCGCCTGGGAGCCCAAAGCGCTAAAATACTCAAACAACCCGGCTCTTTCAGAAGACATGACTGTCAATATTCTCATTGTATCGTGTCAGGTTTGACACATTAGATGGCCATATGAAAACGATGAGGATGTTTTCCAACAGGCCACCATAAAGGTTTTGAATTTTCAGGCACCTCTATTTTCTGAAAAAACAAAAAATTATAATGAATGTATAAAGATGGATCACTCAAGAGGTATGTGAAATGTTTTCCAAAAACTGCATTTGCCTTTTCTGTAATGCATTGGCAAGTAGCAAACCTTTGCGTCAGCACCCTCCAGTGTACTTATCCTGCTTGATACATCTGCTGCATCAGTTCAGTTAAGAGCCCCCAACATGTGGGTGCACTTCACTAGACAAACTACAATGTAGGTGCGTTTGATTTGTTTATGTTGGTGCACCTTTCTTGCCATTTGGCCCTGTGATCTTTTAGACAGTACATGTTGTTGAGTGCTGCTTTCATGTGTCCTCTCACCCCCCAATACTGCGCAGGGGGCTTTGAACTAGCATGCAGGCCTCAGTATAAAACATCCACCCACTAGGTTATAAGTACCACCACTGCATTCATCCACAGCTCAGGTGGATTACTAATCTGAGAGCATCAAAGGGGTAAATTTCCCAGGAAGCACGCACATACATGCACATGCAGACACTGTTATTTTTAATAACTGTGTTTTCTGAGAAGAGCTGTGCTGGCAGCTTTACATGAGAAATAAGATCTTAGTAAGTAAAGCTTGTTTGGGTTTGTTTTTGCAACCTTCGAGTCTTTAAGAGTCATCAAGGGAGAAAATGGCAGCTGCAGAATAATTAATTTCTTTTGAGGCAACAGTGCTGTGAAAGTATTCCTGATTTTTTATTTGATTTTATCACACTGACATGTTCCAAATCATCAAACAAATGTTAACATTACACAAAAATAACTTGAGGAAACAGAAAATGCAGATTGTGGATAACAGCTCTCACCCTGGTTCACTGGAGTCCCAAAGCCTTAGAAATGGCTTTGCAACCTTGCCAGTCTGATAGATGTCATGGGCATCATCTAATGGAAAAAGCAAATATTTGATCCATATCCCTTTGATCCATAGCAAGGATAACAAAAAAGACAAAAGATGGACGTAGCTTCTGCATCTGAAAAATGAAGTCAGTGCTCAGTACTTTCTAAAATAACCCCACATATTTTTTACACGTCTTTGTTTATATAAATTTATAATGTGAAGACATCAAACTGCGCCCATTGTCTGAATTATGGTGGTTTAGTAATAATGCACATAGATAAATATTCCCTTGTAGCATGTTTATGAATGATTAAGCTTCTGATAAAACCTCCACTAGGTTTACAAAAAACTGTCAATCATCACAGTCCACACAGCATTATCAGCACTAAAGACGAAAAAGTCACCAGCATCAAGCGGCGATTGTCCAGGCTGAGCTGTGTTTTCCCGTTATAGCTGAGAGTTTTTCTGGATGAGGATTTGGGGAAAAGTAGTACATTGATTACGGCTTAGCAAATCTGGCTTCAAAACAGCAATACGGATGATGATGTCATGGTAGCTTCATCCATCTGTTTTACACATTATGGGATTCTAGCACATACAGCATAATGAACTTAATAAAATGTATGATTGACAGTCAAGCATAAGTGAACCCATGTAATATTGTTCAGGCCAGCCCATAACGTTCCGTTTCTTCTTTATAGGTATATGCTGATGGGTTTGGAAGCGTGCGTCGACTAATTATTCCGCTAAACTCTCCACTTCCAGTCCAACTTCAGCTTCTGATGGTCCCATCACATTAT